>CM076254.1:13231192-13482826 GCA_038380765.1 Odontothrips loti
CACACACACACACACACACACACCCGCGCATCGGCTGGGATGGCTATGGATTGAGGAAGTACACGGACGGGACGGATAGGAAAGAGGGGTCCCATGAAAGGTTTTTTTATTATTTTGTTCATTTCTCTCCCCCCCCCCCCCCCCCCCCCCCGTTAATGGAATAGGACGAGCAGCGCAAAGGAGTGGGAGCAGCATATTTGCTCTCACAACGGCGACGACAAAAAAAATGGTTGCTACAGTCTTGCAATAAGGCACAATAATACCGGCCCCATTTTAATTAACGGCGGGGTTGCTCCGAGGGGGGTCCCTGAAAGCACAAGTCTGCCAAGAACGCAATAAAAACTCACGCAAATCACTGAAAACCCATTTCTCCCAAAACAATAGAACCGGGGTGTTTGGAATTTTATTGGACTTAAGGCATCGGTACAAAAATATCACACCTTTTTAAAAAATGCAATTTTATCAAAAATTGTTGTTCTTGGAAGCGTTTTACTTTTTCTACGTGCTGTTCTTCTTTTTTATCGTTTTATCTTTTTAACCTGCGCTTACTTTAGTGTGTGTGTTGTCCAGGCTACCTGGAACAGGGCCTGATGGTGACGGACGCCGCCCGGCTTCGCGGGAACTACATCCGCAGCCACCGCTGGCGCTGGGACCTGCTGAGCCTGCTGCCCACGGACGTGGCCTACTTGTTCTGGCGCACCACCGACTACTGCAGCAAGGACTCGCTGCCCTGCCCCGTGGGGGTGCGCGTCAACCGGCTGCTGCGCTTCCCCAGGATGCTCGAGTTCTTCGACCGCACCGAGACCCGCACCGGCTACCCCAACGCCTTCCGCATCTGCAAGGTCAGGGGTTCAAATACTCGCAGCGTTTCCTTTCCAGTTTTTTCTCTTCTTTTTTTTTTTTAAATATTTGATCCGATGACGCTCCAGGCTGGGATTCAAATATTCTTGACCACTCCCTTGAGTGTACTGCTCTGATTCCCTCCGAGTGGCGCGGGATCGAATCCCGGCTGGGGTGGTTTCTGTTTCTTGGCCGCCCGTTTCTTTCCCTTATCGCCCCTAATTAATGGCTCCCAAACGAGCGTTCCCTTAACGCGGTTGGCGTGAGGCCGTGATTGATGAATCGACGGCAGCGGTCAGTGGCGTAAGAAAAATTAGCCGAAAAAGAAAAACAAGGAAAAACGCAGGCCTTGAAACCCTTTTCGTTGACGCGTGAAGAGGGCCGGGCAAAAAAGATCCACCTTTCTTCTCCCACCCCCACCACTCTCTGCCCCCGCTGTGAACAACAATAAGATGGAGAGAGATAGCCTTTCTCTTTCAAATCCTTGTGAATGGCACGATTTTAATAAAAGAAAAACAAAAGTTCAGAATGATGGACCACAATGATTCCTACGCGAACAGTCCCTCGTTTCTGTAAATGCTGCTTCATTATTTATTTTTTCTGTATTTCACTGGTATTTTTTCTTTTAGTGGTAAGCGTTGAGTACCACAACCTGAACACCATCAGAGGAAAGTGAATTCCCTGCGGTGGGGGGGGGGGGGGCAGTCATCGGGATAGGAAGGGAGGATAGGAAGTGGTGCGTGTTGGAAGGGGGGAAATATGTGATGAGCCTCATAGAAGATGGGAGAGAGAGGGGGGGGGGGGAGTAGATAAGGTCCGTGATGCAGTTTAGTCTTTAGAATGTCCCGCCAAGGCTTCCTTTCCCTTCCTTTTGCCGTTCTGCTCCTCTTCCTCCCCCCTCCCCCTCTCAGCTGACACGATTGTTGTAGGGCAGAGGCGGGTACAAATCGCGCGGCGGAGCGGTGCGGGGGAGGAGGGGAATAAAGAGGAGAGGGATGAAATGAAACCCCTTGCAGTCTGAGTCAGATGGTCTAACCTTCTATCATAACCAGATATTTTTAAACCGAGGGCACATATTTATGTTTGGTTAGTTAATTGAAATTGGTGGCGTTAGGTTCACACTGTCAAATGCTTGCAAAGAAAATGCTTGCAAAGAAAATTCTTTGCAAGCTTGCAAAGAATTGTGGTTGTTTGTATTGCGAAGAATTTGTTTGCAATACGAAGAATTTCTTTGCAAGCTTACAAAGCTTTTACAAAGAATTTGTTTGTAATGCGAAGAAAATCTTCGTAAGCTTGCAAAGAATTAGTTTGTATTACAATGCCGTAATAATCTTCGCAAGCTACGAAGAAAATAGTTTGTAATACGAACAGTTTCTTCGCAAGGTTTTGACGCAAACAGGGTGAGATGTGTGTGTGTGCGCGCGCGCGCGCTCCGGGGGGCTGCGGGCGTGCAGCGTGTCCGTCGAGGACATTGTTCGCTCTTAATGACTAGGTCGTTCGGACCACTTTGCCTCAGGGTGGGGTGGGCGGCCGGCGGGGCCCCGAAGGACCCGAGGGACAGCCGGGGACAGCCGGCTTGACCGATCCTATCACCCGGAGGCCCGGAGCCCAGAGCCCGGAGGGCAGGACAGGGCAGGGTCGTGTGTGCCTCTCAGGGACCCATTACGCGCCAATTAAATACGCCCCTTTCCAACCCCGCGGGACTCCGGTTTCCGATCCGCCAATTCGCCATGTAAACAGAGCGATTAGCGCACCAACGCGTCCTGTGACACGGAGAGAGGGGGGGTCTTGGCGTGCTCCAGGTGGTGCTGGCGATCCTGGTGCTGATCCACTGGAACGCCTGCCTGTACTTCTACATCAGCTACGTGATCGGCTTCGGCACGGACAACTGGGTGTACAACCTGAAGAACACGACGACCCCCGAGGACCGCAACATCACCCTGTCCCGGCAATACATCTACAGCTTCTACTGGTCCACGCTCACCCTCACCACCATCGGTCAGTCGCCAAAACCCGCCACACTTCCACACATTCTTAAATCATCTTTGGACCGTGACATTTTTTTCCTGCCGTCCTGCGATGTTTAAAATTTAGAATGAAAATCATCATTTTGAAATTTCCACTCAAATTTTCAGTGCTGTGATGATTTTTTTTATTTATTTTCTGCTTTTTGAATTCTGACTTTTCCCTCGGAGTTTTCTGTCCGCGCTCGGCCTGCTTCTCATTTCGATCCCCGTCTCCGTTGCCAGGCGAGACGCCCCAGCCGGAGAACGACCTGGAGTACCTGTTCGTGGTGATGGACTTCCTAGCCGGGGTGCTCATCTTCGCCACCATCGTGGGCAACATCGGCTCCATGATCAGCAACATGAACACGGCGCGGGTCGAGTTCCAGAACCGCATGGACGGCGTCAAGCAGTACATGGCGTTCCGCCGGGTCTCCAAGGACCTGGAGGCCAGGGTCATCCGCTGGTTCGCGTACACCTGGGCGAACAAGCAGGTCAGTTGTCCGCTTGGCTGGTTCGGCCACCACAGCAGCCACTGCAGCCCAGCCTCGCGGCGCGCGGATGCAAAGTTTTGATTCCCCCCTGCTCTGGTTCTGTTCCCCACCCCGTAGGCCCTGGACGAGGAGAGGGTGCTGGCCGCACTGCCGGACAAGCTCAAGGCGGAGATCGCCATCCACGTGCACCTGGACACGCTCAAGCAGGTCGAGATCTTCCAGGACTGCGAGCCCGGCCTGCTGGAGGAGCTGGTCCTCAAGCTGAGGCTGCAGGTGTTCAGCCCGGGGGACTACATCTGCCGGAAGGGTGACGTCGGCAAGGAGCTGTACATCGTCAAGCGCGGCCGGCTGTCGGTCGTCGCGGACGACGGATCCGTGGTGCTGGCGCGGCTTGGGCCCGGCTCCGTGTTCGGGGAGGTGCGTGGCCTTCCACCGCACACACCAGCTGCGGAAACATTTACAAAATTTAAATCCTTATTTAAATAGGAAGCAGATGATACCAACTCTAAATATCTTCCAGTTTCTTAATGGTTTTTAGGAAGTGTCTGTGGAAGCAGAACTTATCTTTTGTTGTATTATGAGGGAGAGACGAAGATATTTGAAAGGAAAGGAAAGGCAATTTTTGAGCGGCGAGGTGGGTACAGGAGGAGGGGAGCGGGGAGCAGGGTGCCTTCCTTTCCCCGCCCAGGATGGCTCACATGGCCTGCGAGGGCAACAATGCCACGATGCGATGCGCGACAATGCGCGACGCGGATTGACGCGGACGGATACGGACGCGGCTCCCCCTACAACGAAAGTACAAGCTAGCTGACACCTCTTTCTTCCAGATTATTAAGTTTAGCTAGTGCTATTTAAAGAGGTATCATCTGCTAAAAATTAATAAATACTATGAACCCCAAAAAGGAGGAAAATTGAAGCCGAAACTTGATATGACGGCTTTTAACATGAAAACTGTGGTCCGTCCAGGTGAGTGTGCTGGAGATCGCGGGCAACAAGACGGGGAACCGGCGGACGGCCAACGTCCGCTCGCTAGGCTACTCGGACCTGTTCTGCCTCTCCAAGAGCGACCTGTGGGCGGCGCTGGCCGACTACCCGGACGCGCGGCACTCGCTGCTGGAGCGGGGCTGCCAGCTGCTGCGCAAGGACCGGCTGCTGGACGAGGAGGCCTTCGAGAAGGCCAAGAAGGAGCAGGAGACGCTGGCCGAGCGCGTGCTCCGGCTGGGTAAGTGGCGGGGGCTCGGGGGCTCGGGGGTCTTGGCGGCCGCCAGCTCTGTCTCACTCTCACCGTGTTGCAGATGGGTCTTTGGAGGAGATGAAGCTCCGCCTTAACCAGGCGGTGGCGGAGCTGGCGGGCCAGACGGCACGGCTCAAGCAGCGCGTCTGCCGGGTGGAGGGCCGCCGGGAACGTGGGACCAGGTCGGTGCGAGCTCCATTTCTTCGTTTTAAAAAATTCAGTTCTTATTTTTAATAAGTATTTTATTTGTACAATGATTTGTTTTTATTTGTTTTCATTTCTGCGTTTGAATTGCGGGAGCGCAGTCAGACGGAGTTATCTCCCGCTCGGCACCACCACCACCTTGGCGTTAACGTTCCAAATCTGCCGCCTGTTCCAGTTTACGAAACAACCGCCACTCGCACTGCGAGTCGGCGTGCGAGGAGGGTCACGCCTGCGCCTGCCCCAGCGGCCGGGGCTCCCGGGCCACCCTCGTCCCGGAGGACTCGATGGGGCCGTCCGCGCCGCCCGCCACCGTTGTCCTCCTGGGGGCGGCCACCTCCGCGTCCACGTCGGCCGCGTCCCGGACGTCGCCGCTGTCGGGGGCGTCCGCCGACACGGTGGTGGCGGCGGGTCTGAGCGGCGGCCTGGCGGGGGGGCCGGACGGCCCGGACGGCCCGGACGGCCCGGAGGGGTTCGCCGGCGGCCTCGGTGCGCCCAGGTCCGCCTCCATGCGCCGCTCCTTCCAGGGGGTGGCCGTCAGCCACGCGGCCGCCTTCGACTACCAGACCAACTACCGGCGCAAGCTCAACAGCGTGTGAGAGGAGGCGTGCGCGGACACGCACACACACACACACACACACACACACACAGTGCACATGGACGCTTTTATTTATTACCACTATTGTGTCCTTATCACAAAGATAAAAATGCAAATAAAGACACTAATTTCGCCTTGTGTGTTTCCGTTTCCCTGCCACACTCCACCACCTCTCTCTCTCTCTCTCTCTCTCTCTCTCTCTCTCTCTCTCTCTCTCTCTCTCTCTCTCTCTCTCTCTCTCTCTCTCTCTCTCTCTCTCTCTCTCTCTCTATCTATCTATCTATCTATCTATCTATCTATCTATCTATCTCTCTCTCTCTCTCTCTCTCTCTCTCTCTCTCTCTCTCTCTCTCTCTCTCTCTCTCTCTCTCTCTCTCTCTCTCTCTCTCTCTCTCTCTCTCCCCCTCCCCCCCCCCCTCGGCTTCCGTCGGCCCCCCGCCCGCGCAGCCACCGCCGCAGCCGCGCGGCTCGTTGGCTTTTGTCCCGCCTGCCGGGGACTACAAAGTTTCACGTCTCTCTTTCGCGGCAAAGCGCTGCCCCCTCTCCCTCCCCCTCCCCTCCCCTTCCCGGCGCTGCGCGCGGCTTTAGGAGGTCGGCCTTTCGCATCAGTCCGCTGTCGGATGGGTGGCCTAGGCGGCGAGGCCGGGAGGCGCCGCGGCCGGGCAGAGCTCGCCAACCCGCGGCCCAGGCGTAGCAGCCTCAATGCATTTGCCTTTACCTCCTCCGCGACACACACACACACACACACACACACACACACACACAGAAGAAAAAAAGATCCCTGAATTTGAAAACGTCATGACCGACACGTTTTTCGTAATGCACTTCTGCACGTTCCTGGTCCTCTTCTTGTCTCTATCTCTTTCTCCCCCCCCCCCATAACCTCTCTGTCTCACGCACGCAGACCCTCATCATTTGTCTCACTCGGAGTGTTGTGAGGCGGCAGTAGTTCCGGCAGACATGTGCTGCCGCTGCAACAAAGTAGCCCGGGAGCTATAACAACGACAAGGTCCACGGCGACATGCCGAAACGGCGGAGTGCCCCCCCCCCCCCCTGTGACGTCACACAGCTTCATCCATAGAGAACTCCAGGGAATCAAGTGACAGGACGTAACGAAGAAGTACAAGAACTTGGAGAAGGAAGTATGAGAAACCGCGTGGTCGAAACCTCGCTCCACGTCAAAAATCGCGCGATCGCTCATCCCAACTCCATGGTTCTGCTTCGCAGGCCCGGCCTGTACAGGATGTCCCCATTCGGCCGCGCGCCGCCAGATCGCGCCAGAGTCGATGGCAGGAGCTATTCATAGCAATAAGGCAGCAGCACCAGAGTAGCACAGCAGCCCTCGCGGGCGGGTGTATGAGAAATTAGATAGTATAATGGCTGGCCCGCCGCGCGGCTGCTGAATATACGTGTGCAAGTCGACGAGTTCGCGCGGTTCGCGCGCGCCGTCCAGATTGTCATAACTTATTGGCGCGCTACGACACGCCGCCGCTTACATTTCAGCAGCGCTGTCCGTCAAAGCGAGAAGGCGGTGGCGGGAGTCTCCTCCCCCTCCGGCCCCAGGCAGGGCCCGGCGGGCAGCGAAGACAAGGCGGTGGGTGTGGGCGGTGGTATTTGAACCCGCGAACGTGCCGCCGAGGGCCTCGGCGTGGACCGCGCTGTGGGCGCGTTCACGGCCATCAGAAGCGGCTGGACAAAACTGTCGCGACCGCAATCCAGGCGGCGATGGCGGCGGCAACCTTTCACTTCGTTAGCTGTCGAACTGGCCGGCAGAGGCCGCCACTCAACATGCAGGGCAAGCGCCAGCAGTTGGGCAAAAGGAGCACAACAGGGCCAACAATATTATCATCCTTCTTATACCGGGCACACCCTGAGAAACGAATTTTTGACTCATGCCTGGAATACCGTGTGTTAAAGCATTCAAGAATAATGTTCTTGAATGCTTTTAGCCTAAGGGTCCGTCGCTCTGGGTGCAGAGAGAACTGTGGCGATGAACCACCTCCCCACAATAAAACAAAGATCAAAGATAGAGCCAGCAATAACGGTCAGGGGCGCATGCACGGCACAACGCCACTTACGGCACGCACGTCATGCACTTATGGTAGGTATCGTACCAAAGACACGATATGTTCCCCTTTTGTGTCTTGAAATGCAAAGCGGCCGGCCATGTAGGCCACTTTACTTTCCGCCAGCAGGGATGGCATGAGTAAAGCAGTTAGCCTCGGCAGCATGTTATGGGACGCGAATTACGAGCATGGTCAATTAAATTACGGCATCTCTCTCGCCTTCTCCCTTCCCCCTCTCTGTCTGTTTGTCTGTCTGTCTGTCTGTCTGTCTGTCTGTCTGTCTGTCTCTCTCTCTCTCTCTCTCTCTCTCTCTCTCTCTCTCTCTCTCTCTCTCTCTCTCCCCTCTCTCTATCTCTTTTTCTATATCTCCCACCTCTTCTCTGGCTCCCTCAGATATGAATTTCTTCGCGTTTGCTCTTATCCGATTCGTATCCTCACGTATATCTCTTTGCTTCCTTTCATCTCTCTTCTCCTCTCTTCTCCTCTCTTCTCCTGCAACACGGATCACAAGGGATAAACCGGACCAAATGGCGTGTCCATGGAGCTCTGTGCGCTATTCTCAACTGGCCGTTTGATTGACATCTTCCGTCTGTCATTAGGGATCCATACACACACTCACAGACGGGCAGAACGAGTCGAATACTGCGCAGCAGGTTGTTATTCCGTACCCTCCAACGAACTCCTTGACACCTCTTAACTGTAAGGACGCGTCATGTTTGGAGCAAGTGTGTAGACCAACACTATAAAAAGTTATTTGAAACAAAATCAGACACAATTTTTCGGAGTACCTCCTATTTGGTTGGTGGAGACCTTCGAACGCTGAAAGGATTTTTTTGTTTCTGCTTTTGAAAAGTTGAATTATGTCATTAATGAAGTCACGGGATAGGCCCTCGTGGTGCTCCTCCGATAATTCAGGCGATGCACACCGCGCCTGCTAGCGCCTGCTGGGTACGCAATCAGGTATCGAGAACGCACGCGTGTCGTGCGGGCTGGCCTACCCGGCCGTGTGCAGGCGCGTGCGATGTCGTATGGAGCCTTGGATGCCCCTCTATCGATGGCAGAGTTATCGATTGTTTAGAGTCGGCCAAATTCGATAGCCCACGACAGTTTTTTTTTTTTTTTTTTTTTTTTTTTTTTTGTCATGTCTCACTAGTCGCCCTGGGTTCGACAACGCGGCCGTAGCTCGGCGGCAACTGGTTGCATCGCTGACGACACCGATGCTTGCAGGTACGGTAGGGAGTGGGGCTCGCAGGCCGTGCGGGGCAGGCAGCCCATGCAGGCAGGGCCATGGGCAGCACTGGCCCCGCTGGCGGCCGCCGTACCGTGTGGCCGGCGGGGCTCGGCGGGGCTCGGCGGGGCGCGGAGCGGAGCGGCGACCAAGTCAGTGCAGACTCACTCACTCAGTGCTGCGGTGACCGTCTGGCCCGGTGGTCTGTCGAGCCGAGCCGAGCCGAACCGAGAGTGTAGGTCGGGACGAGTCGAGTCGAGCCGAGCCGAGGCGTGGCGTACGGCGCAGCGAAGTCGTGTTCGCGCTCTGGTGGTTTTGTGGCGTGTGTCAGTGTGAGTGCATTTCTGCCTGTGTGTGTGTGTGTGTGCGTGTATCCGAAGCTCTGATTCACACGGCAGCAGGCCGCAGGGGCCTTCTTTTGGATTAATACTTAACTCACCTGGATACGATGCTGGAAGGTAAGTCACTTCGGAGATCTAGAAAACATCCGTGCGGCACCTGTTGATGCGCGGCGGTGAGCGGGGGGTGGGGTGTGGTGGTGGTGGGGGGGGGGGGGGGGGGGGGGGACCGTGTCTGTATCGTTGTCACCGCTAGTCAGATTCAATTCTCGTTTGCACCTTCAAACGGCATCGGGGAATGTTTCGCAGCTTCCTCTAGTGGGCTCGTATCTCTGTCTTGCAAGGCGGACAACACACGCTGTAGGCGTGCCGATGTCAGATACATCGCTGTTACTTTGTACCGCAGCACCGCGGCCGGGCCGGCAGATGGAGCCGGTGTAGGAGCCGGGTGGGGGTGCCCGGATGGCAGTGGCTCTGATAAAGGTGATAAGGCAAGGCTTGACATGCTCTCTCTCTGTCTCTCTCTATCTATCTCTCACACTCTCTCCTCTCTTTTTCTCTCTCCTTCTGTCATTCTCTTTCTCATTTGGATGAGCAGCACGGCAGCTGCACCACCTGCGGTCTCGCAGGGGCAGTTTATGTACACTTAATTATCAGGACTTAAACCTTTTGAGCAAGATAAAATGGAGTGATGCGAAAAAAAAAAGAATCTCCGTTCCCTTTAAGTTTAGTTTATCGATGTTTTCTTTTGACATACTGCCGCTTATGGAAATAGTAACGATGCACACTGTCCGAGAAACGAATTCTTACTTAGCCTAGATCTAAGACAATTCAAGAATATCATTCTTGAACCAAGACAATTTCCTGATTGTATTCCAAGATTGGCTTGATTTAAAAAAAAATATTCTTGAATGCTTTTAGCCTAAGAATCTTTTCCTCTGGGTGTGGTGGTCATTCGAGTAGGGCTTTCCCAGGAGCCGGAGGCTCTGTGCCGGAATGTGCACGAGCATTGTGTCTGTGTGTGTGTGCATGCTGTGCACGAGCATTGTGTCTGTGTGTGTGTGCATGCTGTGCACGGCTGAGGCTTCGTCAGCGCGTTCCCCCGTCTCGCCCGCGTCCAAAAACGTCCCGCAGACTGTGCACTAAAGTTGGCGGACCTGCCCAGCCAGCCAAACGCCGCCGCCACCGCCGCGCGTGGACGACTGCGGGGGCTCGCTGGCCGCCCCCCGAAAGGACCGGGGAGGGGGGGGGGGGGGGTCTACGATAGAGTCCACTTTATAACTCAAAAATAAACCAATTGAACAAGAAGTATTAGTCAATTCCTAGGTCGGACTAAAATTTGAGTCAGTTAGTAGCGACTCCTAAAATTTAGTCGACCAAAACATTTATAGGTAGATTTCAGTTCCCCCCCCCCCTTTTTTTTTAATGGAGATTTTATCCCACAAAGCTGTGGGGACATTTTTAGAAAACGTGCCAGCGTCAGCAGCAACTTGGAGGGGCTGTGTGTAGCATGTGTTGTAGCCGTTTCCTATGTGATCGGTGTTCGGAGCTTCACAGTCTTTTAGTGCCGGCAGGTTGGCTGCGGCTGCCTCCTTTGACATTACTGGGCCAACATGTGACGGTCTGCTACCAGCCTGCCGCTGCTGCTGTCCGGCAGGCTGGCAGGGTCACGGCCACCTAACGACCCACATGTAAATTTCAGACGCGACACAACCCAACTGAGTGAACGCGGTACGCGGTGTGTGTGTGTGTGTGTGTGTGTGTGAGAGAGAGAGAGAGGGTGAGTGAGTGACTGAGATAGGGAAATAGAAGAAGCCTAGAGCACAAACAGCAGAAAGGTGCTGTCCATACGCCGTCTGAATTGAATATCCTTCTGCATTCGCTCCTCCTGCTCTTTCAGACAACTTTTTATTATTCACTCTTCTCGTTGTGTTCTTTATTTGCCGCGCTGTACTCTGCTACTGCAGATGCGCTTTGTGATGCTGCAATCGGTTTGTGAGGACAGCAGCGGCCTGTGTGAGCGGCAGAGGAGACGGGTCTGAAGGGGCGGATGTGGGAGGGGGGGGGGGGGAGGTCCCATCCGGTGGACGGCGATCTCCCTTCGGTTTTGCCAAAATTACGCTGACTCTCTTCGACACCCAACTCATCCGCCTCCAACCCCCCCCCCCTCTGTCTTTTTCTCTCTCTCTCCCACCCGTGTAATGCCATGGCTTGGCTCTGGCGTGAAGGGCAATCGTAAAGTCCACAGCTTATGAATCGAATCGATTTGCGTGTCTCGATTCAATATCGCAATTTTCCTCTTCCTCCTATCTCTCTCTCTCTCTCTCTCTCTCTCTCTCTCTCTCTCTCTCTCTCTCTCTCTTTTTTGCGACTTGTGACACTTGCGGTGCAAGTCCTCAGCAAAATGCCTCCAAAGCAGCAGAAGCAGAAGCTCACAGAACTATCTGTGGATGACCTTCAGGCATTGATTGCACAGTCGATTGGTGATGCCTTGAAACCCCTCCAAAGCACTGTGAATACCATCAAAAAGGAAGTTTCTAGTCTCAGACAGCAGGTTGAAAGTCTGAAGGAAGAATTAGCTGCCAAGGATGCTGAGATTGTCAGACTGGAATCAGTGGTAAAAGACGGTTTAGATGAGAGGGAACAATACAGTCGAAGGAATAACCTAAGAATCTTTGGCATCAAAGAGACTAGCGACGAGGACACTGATCAGCTGGTGATGGACTTGGCAGGAAAAATAGGTGTCTCTATTGAGAATTGCCACATTGACAGATCACACCGTGTGGGTAAAGGTGGTGAAAATCCTAGACCCATCATAGTGAGATTTGTGAGTTATGCTGAACGACGTGAAGTGTTTTCATCCAAGAAAAAGTTGCGGGGAACTGGTGTTATTGTCCGAGAGGACCTAACAAAAATAAGACTGGACCTATTGAAGAAAGCAGTGAACAGTTACTCTCCAAAGGCAGTGTGGTCTAGTGATGGTACTATCCTTGTGAACGTTGGAAAAACAAGGCCTTTCCGAGTCAAAACGGAAAGTGATCTTAACAAATTACTGCAGAAGTATCCACCTAGCACTTAATTATTGGACATGGCACTGTGTTTGTTTATTTTTGTGTTGCTTTGCTACAGTGATTCTAAAGTCTGTTATTTGTCTTTATGCTGTTCATGGTTATGTTGGTAAAATTAATTATTATTGATTTTGTATCTTTTTGTTATTCTTGTTATTTATTTATTTATTTTGTTTTTTTTGTTCCTTTCTCAAACATGTATTGGTTACGTGTTTTGTTAAGACTGGCAGCCCTCGTCAGTAACTTCCTTGCCCATGGATAATGGGGATTCTTTCTCATTAAGTGATTATGTTATGAGTATTAATACTGAGCACCAGAACAAATTAAAGATTGTTCATTTAAACACTCAATCTTTGAGAGATACATCACACCAATCTGAATTTATTGATACTTTCTCCAACTGTGGTATTGACATTATTGTATCTTCTGAAACATGGTTCAAAGATGATCAGCATGTTTTTCTGCTTCCAGGCTACAAAGTGTATTATGCAAATAGAATTGGCAGACAAGGTGGCGGAGTGGCAGTGTTTGTTAAAAATGAGTATACTGTTAAAGTACTAAGTACATCCTGTGGTGATTTTGCAAAGCCAGATTACATCCTGCTAGATATTCTAATTGGAACCAACAAAATTTTAATGGCTGGTATGTATAGGAAACCTAAAGGAGGTTATGTTAGTGCTTTCATTGATGATTTTTACAGGTTTTCACCAGACTATAAATACTCATTTCTTGTTGGTGATGTTAATGCTGGTTTTGGACGGGGTGGAGACGATGCTTTTGTAGTACCTGATTTGTTAAGTACCTGTAATTTAAAATGTATTCCTTTTGATGCAACATTCCATACAAAGACTTGTGACTCTGTTCTTGATGTGATTTGTAGTAATTGCCCTGACAAGCTTCTAACATTTGGACAGACTCCTGCATCAGGTTTTTCGGAACATGATCTTATTTTTGCCTGCTTTGATCTTTCAACTCCCTGTTTTATTAAGCAAACAATTACTTACAGGAATTTTACAAGGATTAATATTGAGAACTTATTGGCTGATGTAGAACAGGCAGATTGGAGTAAAGTGTACAATGAGAAGGAGATTGATGGTAAGGTGGAGAAATTTGATTTAATACTAAATGCACTGATGGATGAACATGCTCCCAATAAGACCAAGAAATTTAAACAAACTTCTGCTCCATGGATGAACTGTGATATACGTAAGCTTTGCAAGAAAAGAAATAGGTTAAGGAAAAAATATAATCGTAAAAAATGTCCTGAAGATCTAGTCAAATTTAGAAATGTAAGAAATAGGGTTAAACAAATGATACGCAGTGCCAAAATGAGATACTTTTATGCAAAATTTGAGGAAGCTAAAGATTCCAAGACACTTTGGAATACAATCCGCTCTTTAAATATTGGTAAATCTTCTAACAAGTCCATTGACCCCATTGTAAATGTTGAAGAGCTGAATACACATTATGCATCTGTATCTACTGTCAGAAATGAAAGACTGATTAATGAGACCATTTTGAAGTATGAGGATAAAACAAAAATTGAGTGTAAGACTGAGGGTCCAGAGAAGTTTTATTTCAAGTATGTGCTACCTGATGTGATAACAAAAGCTATTTATTCTGTTAAGTCTAAGGCAGTGGGTGTTGATGGTGTTTATATTGTATTTGTTAAAATGTGTCTACCTGCTTTGATACCTGTACTTGATCATTTATTTAACTTTAGTTTACAGAATGGATGTTTTCCTTCAATATGGAAACAGGCAAATATACTTCCAATACCCAAAGTGAAAGATCCAAAAGAATGTAAAGACTACAGGCCAGTCAGTATTTTATGCCTTCTTGGAAAAGTATTAGAAAAAATTGTACATATGCAGGTATCTGAATATTTAAATGAGCATGAGTTATTTGCTTCTAATCAGTCAGGTTATAGAAAAGGTCACAGTACTGTTACAGCATTACTGAAAGTTACAGATGACATTCGAGAGGGGATAGATAAGAGACTGCTCTCATTTTTAGTGCTCTTAGATCTGAGCAAAGCCTTTGACTGTGTTCACCATAACCTACTGTGTTCAAAGCTGAGATACTTAGGTTTTTCTGACTCTGCTGTAAAATGGTTTAAATCTTATCTAAGTTTACGTTGTCATAGAGTTTATGTATCACCTGACAAAATGTCTGATTGGGTTGAAATAGCTACTGGAGTACCTCAAGGTAGTGTACTAGGTCCACTACTTTTTTTGATATACCTTTTTGATCTACCTGCAGTCTTGAAGTCCTGCTCTTATGTTATGTATGCTGATGACATTCAGCTTTATCTTCATTTTCCTTTAAATGATTATACTGCCTATTTGCATAAATTAATAAGAGACATAGAAAGTATCATTTATTTTTGTGAACAGCACAATCTGGTGCTCAATGTGTCAAAGACTCAGGCCATTGTTTTGGGTACTCAAAGGTTTCTCACTATGCTTTCTGAAAAGACTTTACCACCACTTTCTGTCAATAATTGTGTTATTCCCTTTAAGACCTCTGTTAACAATTTAGGTGTTATTTTTGACGGGACCCTGAGCTGGTCAGAGCAATGCACCGTGACGGCACAGAAAGTTTTGGGCATTTTGGCACAACTGAGGCGTTCCTTTTCGTTCATCCCGCCAAACATCAGAAAAATTTTGATTATGTGTCTGGCTATGCCACATCTTGATTATGCCTCCGTTTTATTTACTGATATAACTGATTGCAATAACTTGAAACTTCAAAGATTACAGAATGCTTGTGTAAGATTTATTACAGGTGCCTCACGTTATGAACATATTACCCCTCATTATAATAACTTGGGTTTAATGAAGCTGGATCAGAGAAGGGTTGTTTCAATAGCTGTCTTGGTTTACAAAATCATTACTTCTCACACCCCATCCTACTTGTTTGAAAAATATAATTTTATTTCCTCTGTTAATATGTGTGCCACCAGATCCAGTAAACTAAGGATTCAGATTCCTGTACATAGAACGGAGAAATTTCATCTGTCATTTTATATACAATCAAGTACAATCTGGAATGAGTTACGGCTCTTTGAGCATGTAGGTAAATCTGTCAATTGTATTAAAGGTATTGTTGAAAGAATATTATTAACTAAATAATGTCAACTATTTGCTAATGCTATAAATTATAAGTCTTGTTTGTGTGTTTATATGTTATCTCTAAAAGATGTTCAGTATTTTTTACAATTGTTTGTATATATATGATTACAAACTTGTTATAAATAATTAAGAGGGCGGGTTCACATGGCAGTGGTGCTCAAATCAAATCTCTCTCTCTCTCTCTCTCTCTCTCTCTCTCTCTCTCTCTCTCTCCCCCTCTTTACCTTTGTACGTGTCTCCCACACTCGGCTGCAAAGTGCCACAGAGGGGCCCTTCCTTATTCGTTGTTCTCAGAGAGAAGTGTAAGAACTCTGCAAAAATATCGTGGTTTTCTTTTGTTTGTTTTATGTTTCTTTTTTTTTTTTTTTTCAAGGAGATGAAATAGGCGCTTCATAGCAAATAAAAATAACAAATCGTTGAATGAAAAATCAGAGTCGAACATTGAGTGAGCCGTTGTGTTCCGCATGCCGGCCTAGAACAGATGAGTGCACGGCTCGCAGAGATGTGCAGCCTTGTTGGGTCCACTCAGAACATCCCCGGACCGGACGGGACCGGACAGCGGCGCGGCGAGGCGAGGCGCGTCAGTGTTGGTCCCGGGACGGCCGACGGGACGGGGTTCAGTTCCGGTTCGGTTCCCTGCCGTCGGCGCTTTGATGTCCTCCCACCGCCTTGCATAAAGCGTCAATTAGGGGTGATTGCCTTTCACGGCGGCGGTGGAAGCGCCGAGCCGCGCGGTGCGGGCTCCAAAAGGACGCAGTGTGGGGCGGCGTAGGGGTGTATTCCCAGCCGCCGTCTTTTCTCTGGACTAAAGTGGTGCGATTCTGTGGCGCGCGCGCGGCGCGCGGGAATAGGGTGTGACGGGGAGCCGCCAACGCTTCGGCCCTTTATTATGCCTGGCAGCGTGCGAGCGCTGTGCGCGCGCGCGTGCTTGCTTGCGTGCGTGCGTGTGTGTGTGTGTGTGTGTGTGTGTGTGTGTGTGTGTGTGTGTGTGTGTGCGGGGACTCAATTCCGGCGATGGCTTCGCTGCCTCCCGGCCGACACGCCGCCCCCTACAAGCTGAATTGGAAGCTCGAATCTGGCCTGACGCTATGTAGGTATGTCACCGCCCCTCCTCCCCCGTCGCCCAGCCCTTGCACGCAAAGGAGGAAGGAGGAAAATGGGGGGGGGGGGGCGAATGAGTCACCAGGGATGGAGCCTGATGCTCGCATGCCGTGAGTGTATAGGAAATGCAGTGGGGGTGAGGGCAGAGCAGGGTGAGGAGAGAGAGAAAGAGAAAGCGGGGGGGGGGGGGGGGAAGCGACGTACACTCGAGTCCTGCAAAGCTTCTGTCATGCTGGGAGCTATTTTTCCATCTATCTATCTATCTATCTATCTATCTATCTATCTAGAGAGAGAGAGAGAGAGAGAGAGAGAGAGAGAAAAGAGATATGTATAGATATATATACATATGAAAAATTGAGGATCTAGGACAATATCAATCCGAGAGACGACAACAAAGGGATGAGTGGGTGGGGAGGGGGAAGGAGAGGAGGGGGCGGGAGGGGGCATGACAGCCGGCTTTACGCAGAAGTAAAGTACTTGGATCCCGCCGTGCTCCAGACAAGCCTCCCGTCTGATGTGAGCATGGCGCTAGTCTGGAGAGACAGAACGCCAGCGGCCCCCCGCACCCACACACACAAACCCACAGCGAAAGAGAGAGAGAGAGAGAGAGAGAGAGAGAGAGAGAGAGAGAGAGAGAGAGAGAGAGAGAGAGAGAGAGAGAGAGAGAGAGAGAGAGAGAGAGAGAGCAAATGATGTATGGGAGAAATGCTCCGCTGCTAGTGTGGCCATGTTTACTATTCACTAGAGGAGGGAACAGACGCCAGTTTGCGAGACGCGCCTGTCGAATTCTATGGTCCTCTGTCGGAGGGGGAGGGCAAAAGCATTTGGGGGGAGGGGGAGGAGGAGGTGGGCATCACCCTTCGCCTTCCACAAGTCGAACACCACCACATTCTTGCCGGAGCCATGGGCGAGTTGTCCTTCTTCAACAACGTATCAACACATTTCCGAAATGAACTGAAATTTCCGGGAAGCGGCCCAACTCTTATAGAATACCGTAGCGACATGGAGAGGCCGGCCGCGTAGAGGCTCCCATTCATCGAGGAATGAATCGCCTCGGACTGCCGGGGACCGGACCACCCTCTGCTCCCGGCTCGGCTCGGCTCAGCTCGGCTCGGCTCGGCTCAGCTCGGACTCGGCTCGGCTCCACACGCCGCCGCCCGGCCTGTGAGAGGTCGAGTTGACTCGATATACTTCCATAGCGAAACCGGTTCGATCCGATCGACAGTCTGTCGGCTGCACTGTCGGCAGGGGCGCCACACTACTTTTCAATTTGCGAGAGAAACGGCGGCGGCGGGCTATCAGCGCCATAGCACGGCTCTTGTTGTTGCTGCTTCGCACGATTTCACGCGCACGCGCCGACAGCAGCTGAGCTTCTCGAGACAGAGAGAGAAGAGGAGGAACCGTCATGTTGTTGCTGTCTCTCTTGGGATCGCAGCGCCCGTCCGCCGGTCCTTGTCATGTGTGACGAAGATGGAAGGCAACAGGAAGACGGACAATCACGCAAAACAAAACTTGACCTCAAGAATTAGAAATTTGGTTTCGTGACAAGCAACAAATTTTGATTTTGACAGCTAAAATTTCGTTGTGCGAGCAAAACGCCTGTTTGTTCACAAAGAAAATAACTAACAAGTTCGTAGGGATAGCAAACTTTTCTTTTTCTGACCCCTCTCGTCTGTCTACATCCCTCTTGGCGCCGTGTGTGTGTGTGTGTGTGTGTGTGTTTGCGTGCGTGTGTGTGTGTGTGGTTCCATGCTGGTGTGCACTGTTCGCCACGCAAATTGCTCACTTGTTTCAATTCGGCGACATACCCCAAGAATATGCTTGTTCCAACGCGGTAGTTCGACGTTTCTTGGCACAGCCATTGCATTGGTTTAAAAGCGCGATTCGTGTACCTCTCGGTCCAGGCCGTTATGGGTTATTGGATTACATGGTTTATGGGCGACCCCGTAGCCCTACCTCCAGCACTCCTCCCCCCCCCCTTACACACACACACACACACACACACACACACACACACACGCACGCGCAAGCGAGTCTGTTAGCCACGGCCCCCGGGGCCCAGGCCCGGGGTGGAGCTGATCCTGTCTGTCAGATGGGCCCTGTCGACCGGTCCAGGGGGAATTAATGTGTGTGAGAGGGACATAAGTTACAGTCCGATAGAGAAAGACGGAAGTGGGCTGAGAGAAGAGAGAGAGAGAGAGAGAGAGAGAGAGAGAGAGAGAGAGAGAGAGAGAGAGAGAGAGAGAGAGAGAGAGAGAGAGAGAGAGAGAGAGAGAGAGACGAAGTAGAGTGTGAAGTGGCGGGTGATGGCAGCGCAGGACCCGCGCCCCGCGGCACAGCGGGCATAGCGCCCGCAGAAGCCAGGGTAGGCAACGCCGCAAAGCGCGGAGGGGGCGCGGGCTTGCCTACCTCGCAGGCGGTCACCCCCTCCAGTGGCTGCACTCACCACACTCCTAGTGCTTCTCGAGATGATTAAAAATAAAATTGACGAAAAGAATGACTGAGAGCCATTCTTGTCCAGAAAAAACGTTCAGAAACTACAAAATAACCACACTTAACGTTTCGTTGACCTTTCCTGTTCATAAAAAAAAATATTTTTTTTCTAAAGATATCTCGTCAAGTTGCCGTTTACACCCTAGGATGTTGTGTGGGAGCGAGAGGGACGAAATAATAGCACAGGCACCCTGTGTCTCTTTGCCATCTTTGGGGAGACCACACACACAGACACAGCCAGCAGGGCCACCGCCTTCTTCTCTTGGGGTAGCCAAGAAAAGCAATAACTTTCGCCAATAAAACCACGGGGCGAAAAACTTTCCTTTTGTGGCCCACACACACACACACACACACACATGCTGGGGGATGCACGCCGATTTCTATGTCCAGCTGGCCGCGGTCAAGTCCATCCTATTGAGAACCCGAGGCTATGTATATCCGTACATCGGTGCGATGCCGGAAGGCGACGCGGCGACGGCCTTTATATTTGATATCATCTTTTTTCTCGCCTCTTCTCGGTCTCTCTCCCTCTCCCTCTCTCTTTCCGCTTTCGAGCTATGCGCTTCCAAATTCTCCCCCCCCCTCATCTGTTTGCATGCCTGCGTGTCTACGTGTCTGTCTGTCTGCACATCTGTCAGTCAGTAGGTCTGTACCTGTCCGATTACTGTGGATGGGTCATCTCCGTGTCGCCAAGTGACGGCCATCAGACCGAAACAGCTGCTGGTAAGGGCAGTGGGCCGCAAGGATCCTCTTTCTCTCTCTCTCTCTCTCTCCTCTCTCTCTCTCTCTCTCTCTCTCTCTCTCTCTCTCTCTCTCTCTCTCTCTCTCTCTCTCTCTCTCTCTCTCTCTCTCTCTCTCTCTCTCTCTCTCTCTCTCTCTCTGTAGCCCGTGGCGCGTGTTGGGCCTGTGGCAGGTCCATGGGAGGGCGCCCAGCTGAGTGTTTCGTCGTTTGATGGTTTCGACCTTGCCGATGCGGCTGTGTGTTGCTGTTGCTGCTGCTGCTGCTGCTGCTGCTGCTGTTGTTGCTGTTGCGGTGGTGGCAGCGGTAGCGGGCAGCGGCGGTGGGGGCGGCTGCGCGGAGGCGGCATCTGCCGTTATTTTCGCGTTACGTAATTTCGGGACGACGGCGGGCACAGAGGGGAGGGGGCGCAGCCATCCGCTGTGAATGAGTGAAGTACCGGGATGGCCCGGCAGGGGGCGCTGCCGTCATTACCGCGCACACCACGCCGCACCGACATCCGCTCCGCACATGATCCACCATGGATCCACAACCCGGAATAGCAAGCAGCTGATGAATAGGAGGAAAATCAGAGCTCTGCTGATGTTGCATACAGCCGATGGCTGGTTTGATACACATCGAGTTCGGATCCGTGTACGTTTATTTTCATATCGAACGCGACTTGGAAAGCCAGCAGTGGCCCGGGATTTTGGGGAACCAAAGTAAGTTGTCCCCCCCCCCTCCCCTTCCCCTTTATCTCTGTCTCTGTCTCTCTCTCATCCTCTTTATCATCCGTTCTCTCTTTCTCTGTCCCTCCCGAAGCTCTGTCACTGCGACCCAGTTCCGCCAAGTAATCATATCAGATAGCCCGGGCCACTTCATTACTCCTGGATCAGACTGTTTTAATGAGGCGAACGCCCTGTCTCCCCCTCCATCTCTCTCTCTCTCTCCCTCCCCCCCCCCTCCCTCTGTTTCCAGCGCACCCTCCATTGCTCTGTCTCTCTCTCTCTCCTCTCCCTCCCGCTCTGTCCCTCTCCCTCGCTTCGCGGTGGTACTCGGACGCGCTTCCAACCCGACAACCGGTCAGATTCGGCGGACATGACTTTTATTTTGGGGGCGGTGGCAGCAGCGGTGGCAGCAGCGGTGGCAGCAGCGGTGGCTGCAGCGGTGGCAGCAGCGGTGGCAGTGGCAGCAGCGGCGGCAGCAGTGGCGGCACTGCCGCTGATGGTGTTGGTCGCTAACTTTTGCCGGGTCGCCAAACCCAAAAGCTACGCCCCGTCGCCCCGCCATGCCCCCCGTCCCCGCTGCCGCTCCCCGTCCCCGAGTCCGCCGCAGTTTTCAGTTCGACTGCGGCGACTATGGGGTACACTTCAGGGGCCGTGTACGTACTCAAAACATAATGCCTGAATCATGAGATCGTCTCTCGGAATGTCACATATGCTTGAATGATGTATACGTATTAAACGTTATGCTTAAGTAATGCATGCAGTATGCTTGATTCAAGCATAGCCGACATTTTTCCGGGACAAATGCTTTATCCAAGGATACTTTTTTGAACGTGCGGGAGACGGTCTTCCTTATTTATCCGACTGTGATATTACACAAACTGTGTTCTATTCGACAAAAAAGCCAAGGCAATTTTTTTTTTAATTTTTTTTGTGACCAAGGAGTGAGTACTTAGGTGAGCTCGCGGTTTCGGCCGAGGTGTCGGGTGACGGTCAAGATATCCGTCGGCAGATAAAGGCGTCACCTGCCCACGGCCCTGTCCCTGCAGCTTACACGTGCCGGAGCTTCGCACGCCACTCTGCCTGGCTCCCCCACCCGGGTCAGCCTCATGCATGTTTCAGTGTATTCGCGGCCACTACCAACAACCTTTTCGTACTCGCACCGCCGGCACCGCCGGCACCGCCTCCTTCGTGTGCAGCTGACTGCAATCGACAGCCATTTAAGTGCTCCTGTTTTCTTCCATTGTGTCACTCTGATCTTCGACTCATACCGATTCTTGAAATTGGGCATTTTTATCCAAAACTTGCTTGGTTGCTTTTTTTAATTATTTTTTTTTTACCTGCACTTACCCTACCCTGATGAGGAGTGCGCCTCCCACAGTCGGACGCCGGCCGGGAAGCGGCGCGCTGCCACGCGGCACTTCCTAGAAACGGCGTTCGTTAGGACATCGCTTCCTTATAAATCACATGCATTCCATATAGGTGGTCCGGCCGGCCCACACGGGACCCACACGGCCACACCGCTCGCCACGGACAAAATCGTTTTGACCATCATTATTTTCAACAAGGTTTCAATTGTGAGACGCGCGGAGGAAGCAATTTTTCATCGGACAAATTGAAAAAGATAATTTTTTAAAAAAATGGCATTTTCATAGGTTCAGAGTTAACAAAAAATTGACAAATATATCGAAGACGGTTTGTAAATTTTATTATTTTTCATTTCCATTTCGATCGAAATGATGGATTTATATCGACGGGTCCATATTTCCCACGGCCAGAGACACCGCCGCCCTCATTCTAGTCCCATAAGTCTGAAGGGAGGGGAGCCGGAGACCGGTTCCAAGCGCATTGTAGTCGAGGCGGGAAAGTCACTAGTATGTGACATAAGCCGTCATGGACCCGAATGGTCATTGCGATTGCCAGCATGGCGCGGTGCGGCGCGGCGCGGCGCGGTGTCGCCACGGCCCGCTCGAGTTCCAATGGAAGCGACCGGTCCTTAGATGGCCTGCCTTCTCTAGGCCGAGACGCGCCGAGCCTGCCGAGCCGAGCCGAGCTGCTGAGCCGAGCCCGCACGGAGCCGAGCCGAGCCAGGGCCCGGCCAACTTTGCGACTCGGTTCAATAAATCAATTGTACCGGACCGGCGTAGAGCCTCCGCCAGACTCTTTACGGCGCCGCTTTGAGGACAGCGGCGATAGCGCCGCCCGCGCCCTCTACCGGCTTGTCGCCAGTCAGCCGTCGACAGCCGTAGAGCAGTGACAGGCTGTCCTCACCGAGGAAAAAGACGAGTGAAACGTGTAAAAATTAAAATATTTTTAAAACACGCTAGGAATTTGTGATGTTAAATTTTTAGTCTGTTTAACCAAAATATCAGTTGTCCATACCGAATTTTACCGGGTTGATTTTAGTTTCTGACAGTGTCTGTCATGGACTGTGTCATGGGCATGACGACAGCGAAGGGTCAAACTCAGAGCGCCATTGTTCTGCAGTTCATGACACCGGCGCGCGCGCGCGCATGGACTTCGTGTTTGTTTTTATCGAAAGCTTTGTTGAACAGTGCGAGAAGGTCCCAGACTCTTTTTTTCCTAGGCCGGCCATATACGCGTCTTCATCTTGACCGGGTCACAAATTCTCATAAAGACAGCGCATGTTCCTTTTTTTTTTTTTTTTTTTGGTAGACGTGGCTAATGTGTTGATGGGCTTTCGATTTGTTTTTCTTGGGTGATATAAAACGGACACAGATCAAAATATCTGTAAACATATAAAAACAAAAGCGCACATCCCGAATCTTGAAACGGCCCTAGAAAGGCCTCGATCTCTTTTTGTTTTCTCTCAAATCTTGTCGCGCACAGCAGGTGTAAGCTAGGCCGCTTTTGTCGTGACTGACGGTCTCGACTGATTCGCAGGCGGAGGCATGTGCAGCATGTGCCTGGGCAGCTCCTCCCCGCCGCCGTGCGCGCCGCGAGCAGAAGAAGGAAACGCAATATGGATCACAAGACTAAGCCCCGGATGGGACATGGAAACGACCACGGCTGTCTAGTCCGGACTAAATCTGTCCGCCTCCGCACGCTCTCCGCCGCAGTCGTGGGCATTTCCGCCTGCAAACATCTTATTACTTTCTGTTTAAGGCTCGATAAAGAACGCCCCGCAAAGGCTGATAGTTGAGAGACTCCGACGACTCGGTGGCCGGACCTCTCGTTTTGGCCACACGAGGAGCGCGCGACTGTCTGCTTCATATCGCTTAAGGCAGCTTTACCAACATACAAACATCCAACCGCATTTTTTTTTTCAGAGTAAATTAATGGCATGCGAATAAATTCAAGATTTACTACGGCCTTGAATAGTATTTTAAACCGGTCTCAAAATATAAGTTGAGGTTTAAAAATAAAATCAATAAAAATTAGGGTCAACACAAGGGTCTGTAGCCAACATTATGCCCAAGAGTGTATATCAGTAAGGTTAGGTCAGCAGGTCGTGTCGTTCGAGTCGACCGTTGCCAATTTCATTTCTTTGATCTCGCTGTCTCTCTCACTTCTCGACGATCGCACGACGTCATTGACTTGCGAATAATTAGGGTCGCCAAAGATGCGAGTCATCCGTGTCGGCACGAACGGTACCGAGCGTTGCGCCGAGCGGTGCGCCGAGCCGAGCGGTGCGCCGAGCCGAGTGGTGCAGCCGAATGAGTTACTGACCTGCCCCGGCCCGGCCTCATGCGGTGCACTGTATTTCAGGGTGCAATACATATTGCAGAAATCATACAACACAAACATTATCGCAATGTTTTGCAATACTTCTTTCATTGCAACGTTTTTGCAATACTTTTTCCATTACAAAAGTATCGCTAAAAATTAGTGCTAACGTTTGTATTGCAGTAAATTGTATTGCAAATAGACTGCAATACTTTTAAAATGGGAAAAGTATCACTAAAAAATTTCAATACAAAGAGTATTGCAACTCTGGTTTGCAATACTTTGTGAGAATTGCAAACGACGTGTATTGCAGAATTTAGTATTACAAGTATTGCAATTCAAAAAACAGCGTGGTGTTCACGAACAACGTAACGTAAGACAGGAAGAGCAGCAGCAGAGTCTGTGCGAAGAGGTTTCCATTGAGACTTGGAAACGGAAGCTGAAGAACAAAAACACTCTCAGATCGGCAACTCTCGAGGGCAGGCATGGGAAACTTGAATGGCGTTTTGAGTGAATGTGGAGGTTATTTCACATATTTGGCGCGGCACTTGTGCATCGATATTTCTCATACTTGCTCACGACAGTATCCAGTCCGGAACTGTTTTTTTTTCTTCGGCTTCTGCTTCTGAGCCGCGTTGGAGACCTCTGTTGCCGACACCCGATACGAATAATTCGGTGGAGGTGTGAAGGTGTCTGTACCAGCAGCGTCCCGAGGAGACCACACACCCATGCTCTAGAGACCACGGTAGGTCGGCGGTTCGAATCTTGACGCGGTATATTATTTTTTTCTCCCAGGCCCCGAGCAGCCCGTGCAGCTGCCGGCCAAGGACGAGGACTCGGTGCAGTCGCTGGAGCTGGACAAGTACCCCGTGTTCCCCAGCCTCCGCGACGAGGACCTGGAGCGACTGGGCGTGCTGGCGGCGCAGGCGGAGGCGGCTCGCACCCGCACCGTCGTCGGCCGCCAGCAGTCGTCGGCGAGCTCCCAGGGGCGGCCCGTCACGCCTACGTCCACCTCCAGCTCCCCCGTCGGCTCGCCCGCCAACGGAAACGGCTTCGGGTGAGTAGCATCGGTGCGGTGCGAGGCTAGCACCTGAGTGATCAAGAGGTGAGGTCAGGCTGCAAGAGATGAGAGCCGATTGCCTCGGCCTTATCTCGGTCAGACTGGATTATCCGTTCATAGGTTTTGGCCGCGCGGTCACAAACCTCCAGGTCGTACTGCAACGCCCGGCGCGTGCCTGCAGGCCGATACGGTCCCATAATCGATTCATACCGCAACCTCTCTTTCTCTCTCTCTCTCTCTCTCTCTCTCTCTCTCTCTCTCTCTCTCTCTCTCTCTCTCTCTCTCTCTCTCTCTCTCTCCCTCTCTCTTTCTCTCTCTCTCTCTCTCCCTCTCTGTCTGTCTGTCTGTCTCTCTCTCTCTCTCTCTCTCTCTCTCTCTCTCTCTCTCTCTCTCTCTCTCTCTCTCTCTCTCTTTCTCTCTCTCTTTCTACCTCCGCATATCTCGCCCTCTCGTTTCGATAGTATCGCGCAGGAGCGCGGCGGGAATTTTAAATGGTCCACGGCCGCCGAGTATCGCGGCGGCGGCCCCACAGGCCCCGCTATAGGTCCTGCCATAGGTCCCGCATTCGGTATGCGCAGCGTCAGGCGACCCCTAATGCGCCTCTGCCGGTCTTCGACTCGCGTCGCGATTTACGGGCTCCGCCATAATGCACCGCGCCGGTGCGGAAAGTGGGACCGCCAGAGTTCAACACAAAATAAATTTAAAATAAAGTTAAAACAACATTTGAGTGACTGAATTACTGTCAGTTTGATACGTCTTTGTACATTTCTTGGGGGAAAAGGGTGGTGATTTCACAATTTAAAGAAAAATACGCGCGGGGGGGGGGGGATAAAGAATATCAGAAACTACACTGGAACGGTCGTATTACCAACAGAAAACAATTCAAGACAATCAGGACCGAACATCTTTTTTTTTTTTTTTTTTTTTTCAAATTTTTGGTAAACATCAAAGAGGTTGGAAACAACAGGAGCATCAGCACCTTGGATCATTTTTTCCGCTGACCACCTCGGACACCGGTCGCTCACCCGCACCAGGCCCCACGGCTGCTTCCATTCCAATCCCGCGCGATCTGATTTTCGTTTCCCGGTCATGTGACCCTGTACGACGACCCCCGTCCTGCCGAACTGTTTGTGCGCGGCGGGCGTAAAACATCCCGCTTCCTGTGCGAGGGGGCCGGTGGAGCCCGTCGATACATCACACGGCCGCTGTCATAACCCAACCCCGGCCACCAACATGTCCACCCTCGCCGCTTACACAGACCTCCGGGTAGGTTTTTTTTTCTGGCGCGCGGCGGGACGTGTCCTGCAGGATGGCCAATTCGTTAGCAAGGACAGCACACCCCCGCTACCTCACAAACGACGTCCGTCCACCCTGCTTATCAATGTAAATGAAAATGCAACAACGACAAAAAACTGCCATGATCATTTCAAAATTCTGCACTGATCAATGCAAAATTGAAATGACATGTTATTGCAATTATCTTGCAATGACATATTGTTACAATTATTTTGCAATAACAACTCATTGCAGAATACTGCAGTGATTTCGTTGCAATTTCAAACACACTGATCGGCCTCGTGACCCCGACCATCTAGTGTAGGAAAAGGCTGTTCCTTCGGTCAAAGACCTCAATAAGAATCCATGTCGTTGACGTTTCCTGAGGCTACGTGCAAGACTACGAATCTGCCTATAAGGCGTAGTCGGTTTACCTCAGAAAGCTGAAGGCTAAAGCAGTGGCCTTCATGCACTTCTGTTGACCCTCATAAATACTGTCTGCGCTCTCTCTGCTGCGTTTCGGTTTTCCCGCCGTGCTCCGCCGTGCTCTCTGCGCTTCTGGCCTGTCTCCCTGCACCTCCACTAGTGTAAATCAGATCAGAATTTACTTATCGTATTTCGCAAATCCTGAACGTTTATTACAAAAACGATCAGGAATGTCCTGATCACATCCAAAAACGATCAGGAAATCCTAATCGTTTTCAATAACGATCAGAAATTTCCTGATCGTATCCAATAACGATCAGTATTTTCCTGATCGTATCCGAAAACGATCAGAAATTTCCTGATCGTATCCAAAAACTATCAGAAATTTTCTGATCGTATCCAAAAACGATCAGAATGATACTATCGGTAAAATTAACGATCAGAATATGCGATCAGACAAAAAAATGATCGGGTTCACAGACAGCTATTTCTCAAAGTTTAGTAGGAATTTTCACTTGAAACTTGATATCTGGCATGAATTCAAGAATTTACTAGGGCCATTTTAATTTCACTAAAATCCGAGACCATTTTTCTGGCAACTCGAGAACGGTAGGTGATATCGCCAAACCGACCTCGGATTTGGATAGAACTCGATTTTGACCTCTTGAAGTGATGCTCTGCATGTCGGCAGGATCCCTTGTTTTATGAGAAAAAAGACTATCAGGGACACATATGATCAGGAGTGGTACCATCAGGGTGCATACGATAAGCGAGCGCACCATCAGGCTAGGATGCACACGATCAGGATACACACGATCAGGGAAGTACCATCAAGAAGCATACGATCAGAGGTGCGCGAATTTGTATTGGTAACGTGACTGATCGTTACGTTCGCTGATCGTTGTGCCTTTTACTTATGGTACAACATACGATCAGTAAGTTTCCTGATCTCATTTATACTAGTGTCCTCCACATGCACATCTCTATAGGCATGTCTGTGTACCTTCCGCGCTCTCTACGCCCTGCTTTGTTCGGCACGTCGGTGCCACGAGAGTACGACGTCGCCGCTGCCGCTTCGGGAGGTGCTCTTCTGTTCGCATTCACAGCAGCGCGCCGCTCCATCTCGCTTCTCCTCTCGTGGAAAGGCGACCGTCACGACGGCGCCGCGGCACATTCTTATACTCGGTGACACCCTGTGCTCTCCATCCTCTTCCTTCGCTCCACGCCCAATCTGTCTGTCTGTCTGTCTGTCTGTCTGTCTGTCTCTCTCTCTCTCTCTCTCTCTCTCTCTCTCTCTCTCTCTCTCTCTCTCTCTCTCGCTCTCTCTCTCTCTCTCTCTCTCTCTCTATCTATCTATCTATCTACCTATCTATCTATCTAACTATCTATCTATCTATCTATCTATCTATCTATCTATCTATCTATCTATCTATCTATCTATCTCTCCCCCTTCTTCGCACCCATTAGGCCGCGGGGTACGTGAATAGGCCACAGTCCACACTGTGGGCCGCCGAGGGCCGGGCTCCGTCGGACCCCTACTGTGTGCCGGGGAAGCCGGGGCCGGGGCAGGGCGGGGCCGACAACAGGCGCCAATGATTGCTTTGGCCGTGCAGAGGCGCGCGAATCCCTCCTGCGTGTCCCGGGGCGCCTGGCGCGCCTTTGACAAGGCGGCGGCATCATTGTCGGCGCCGTCATCATCGCCGTCAACATCACCACCGCCAGTGTCATCGCCGTCGTCGAGCACGCCGCCGATCGCCCTCAAGGTGGCAACCGACCCCGAAAATACATTAATGAGTGATAAAAGGAGCCCCGATAATGCGGCGGGCACTTCTGCGAACATCTCACTCGGGAGTGCAATCTATCAGGTCCCCCCCCCCTCTCTCTCTCTCTCTCTCTCTCTCTCTCTCTCTCTCTCTCTCTCTCTCTCTCTCTCTCTCTCTCTCTCTCTCTCAGTCGGCGTCCCTTTCAAAATGAGCGCAGCGCACGCCTCGCGTCACTGAAAGCTTTTCTTGCTTGAGAACCGCCATCTCGCGCCGCGCCGCCTCAAAGGGAGTGTACGTTACGCTGCCGAGGTCCTTGAGGCCCTGCCGCACCCTGCCGCCTGCCCATCTGAGTTGCGTGAGATTCGAATGGACGTAATGCATATCGTCTGGCTGTGGGCCGACGGTCATGACGCCGTCGTCGGTGTAACTTGTACGTAACTCGTGGACGATCGTCTGTCGCGCTCGCACCCGTCACCGTTGTGCCGTGTGTGCGAGGAGGACGGCCCATCTGTCACGTTATCAAAAACGTACCTGGTGGAGCGGCCGCGCCCCGTGATTGGGACTTGCAACACTGAGAAAAATCTTTGGCTCCTGGACCAAAGGGTAGTTTAGTGCGTTCCACTTGGACCCTACATCTAAAACGTTTAGTCCGTAGGTCTAAACTCTACAGTGCTGTGCCTCAAGAGGCTGGACATGGAAGCAAAACTCTTGACACAGGCGCTAATCGTTTAGTGCGTTCCCAGACTTTCGGCCTGGGGACTAAACGTCCTGTGCCCAGAACCAAATTTTTTTCTCAGTGAAGGCCCCCTTCCGATGTGCCGGACTCGGACCTGGGCTGGGCGGGGCTGGGCCTGCCTGGGCGCCCCGAGGCCCTGAGGCTGAAGCCGAGCGCCATAGCAGCGGCAGCCACAGCGGCAGCAGCGGCAGCAGCGGAGTGCGGAGGTGAGATTTTGAAGAACCATGCCTGCGAGCGGTCCGGAGCCTCTGGGCCCAGGTGTTGGCCCTGTTAGCGTGGCGGGGGAATTGATAAATAATTTTGGTTTCAATTGACAGCCTCCGGGGGAAGGGGGGGGGGGCCTCCGGCCCGTACCGAGTGCCAGTTTGCTCCCAAGCAGCACCGCGTTATTCCACCCCCCGGCCCAGCGATCGGACGAGAAGAGACCGGAAAAATCTAAAATTATCGGCGGTGTAGCCTTTGGCAACTGTATAGGGGCGGAGAGGAGAGCGGCGGCACACGGACTTGCCGCTGCTTTTCCTCCTTTCGTGCCCCGACACCCGACGCCGAAGGAAGGTTGTTTGCTTTTATTATTTTTCACGTGAGGAGACATGCTGTCGTGTGTGTGGGTGTGTGTATGTGTGTGTGCCGTGTCGCGGAAGTGTTTCTGCGTTGTTGGTCGTGCTTCTGTTGCACGCGGCGCTGTGTTTGTTGTTGCCGGCTGTTGTTGTTCGTCAACTGAAGTTGTTCTTGCTGCTGTTTGTGTTTGTTGCTGACATACACACCTATTGAATCGTGTGACAACGTTATCTAAATCTTCGTAACATTTTGTGCACAACCCGCAATCAGTAGAGGGACGAAATTCTCTTCGAATAGAGGTTTCCAACGACGCTCATAACCGGAAGCTGAAGAAGAAGATCAATTTTAAACTAAAAACTCTAGAGGGCACATAAGAGAGATATCGGTGCAGAAGAGCCGCGCCAAATATGCGATTTCGTCTCCAAATTCACTCGAAAACGCCATTCAAGTTTCTCATACCTGCCTTCGAGAGTTTCGGGTCTGCCAGGATTTCTGTTCTTCAGTTTCCGTTCCCATGTCTCATTAGAAATCTCTATACACCCAAAAAAAAAAAAATCCCGTACAAATAATTTAGTGGACGGTGTTGGCAGTGTTGTTGTTGGTGGTGGTGGTCCCGCCTCGTCACGTCACGACAACTCTATCCGGGCGCCATGACACTGCCGTTCCCACCTCACTCGCCCCACCGCAGCTACCGCAGCCGCAGTGCACAGCACCACCCGAACCAATCCGGCAATAACGGGTTGGCGAAGGACGCCTCCCGGCAGCAGCCGCTCCAGCGGCGGACCCGCGATGCAAAGCAATGCAAAGTCATAGCAACTTCAAATTATGTTCTTTTCTCCCAGTGCAGCAGACCGCACTCGACACTTTCCTAACCTAACCCGACAAGAACTCTGTCTGCGGACGGGGAATGCCTCAGTCGACACGTCGAACCGGGCCCTCTGGCTGCACCACGGCTGACATTACTCATGTTGCACTCGGCAGCGTCCGGAACCAATGACACCTCCCAGTCAACGTGTGTGTGTGTGAGTGTGTGTGTGTTGAGCACTCGGGCAGGAAAAAAAAGAAGGTAAATAATCCCCAGACTGGTTTTAGAACCGTCGTTTGTCCCGTTTGGTGCGCGCGCCCGCTAAGTTACTTTGGAATTAGTGCAGCTCGTTAGGCCCCGCGCACGATGAAAAGTTAGTTATCGCAATCAGAGCACCGTGGCACGGCACGGCACGACCGGGTCGGGAGGGCCCGGGTGCCCCAATGCGGGCGGACCAGGCCAGTACGCGGTTGCCTAGCAACCGGGCTCGGCCATTATTTTCGCAGCGGATGCACTGCGAAATAGCTCGTTCTCGTTTCAAAAGGAAAGTCGATTGTCCTGCCATGCAGAGGCCGAGCACAAATTCTTTACGAAATTTTTTTGTCGAAATTGTTCGCTTACATCCAGTGGGTATGGAAGTGGAAGCATCTTTCAAGGCGGCGTGAGAGTATTTCTTTTTTATTTGCTTTGCTGAATATTTAGAACCGCTTCGAGTAATACAGTCGGTTGTTAGGGGCACGATTTATGAACGGGTGAATGACTCGCCTCAGAGTGAGCGAGTGGATTGTCCCGTCATTATGACCCCAGTAATGACTATCTGGCAGCCCAACCGGTCTAGCTCATGCCTTGCCTCCGACAGTTAATGGAGCTAACAGTAGTTAAAATCTCTGGCCACCTTTACTGCATGCGATCGCAAGCGCCTTTGCTGCGCAGAGAAGCATGAAGACGTGTGACACCCGTGCCGTGAGGCGGGGAGCGCCTGGGAGGTAGGCAGTTCTGTTGAGCACGCGCGCGCTGCAGGGTTGCCTATCGCCTCTTTCGCAGGCGCTTGCCGTGCCGTAATTTACAGGCGCCTGCTCGCACTTGTATTTGCCTCGTTTGCCTGATGGGCGCACCCGCCCACCCGCACGGCCCAAGGCAAGGCGATGCAGATTTCAATTATTTCCCGCAGCTCCCCTATAAATAACAGCCAGAAAGCATAGCAAACTGTTGATCGGCGAAACCTCGCACTGTGCCCGACACACGACGGTCCTGTTCTCTTTTTCTTCTTTCCTTTTATTCTGTTTCCCTTGGTTGTCCTCTCATGTATACAAGGCCTCGGCAATATTTCACTTCGGCCACACACAACCACCCCCCGCTCGCGCCGACACCAAGGCCCCCACCACCCCGGACCCCGGCCCTGTCCGGCGCCCAGTGTGACAGACCGCTGTCCTGTGCATCGGTCCGCCCACCAAACTCCCCGAGTAATGACGAATACATTCGACGAGCGGGATGCACTCACTACGCTGCACCACGCGAAGTACTCCGTGCCTCTATACAGGCGTGGGAGCGAGATGGCAGACAGAGGCTTCAACGCCTCCGCTTGACACCCGGCCGGTATCTGTTCGCACCGCGTTCACAATTTTTTCCAACCATCTTATTTTTACATACTTTCTACTACTTCGGCTATTACTTTTCTTTCGACCACTTAGAGCAATCGATTGCCTTGAAATAAGAATCACCATCCGACTGAATGACCAGAGGCAGTCACCAGTGGGTGTTGTAAGTGTGGCCTGCCGGATATTCCAGAGCAGTCTCATGTCATCCGTCATGAGTCCGGCCGGTCCGTCAGCCGAACCGTCCGGCCGCTCCAAGGCGCCCGACTCCCCACCCTGCCCGCCCTGCCCGCCCTGCCCGCCCGCCCACGGAGCCGGTTTGTAAACGGGCGAAATATAGTCCGTCGGTCGGCGTGGCGGCGGCAGCGCGGGCGAGGCCCCGTCAAGTTAACGGGCAGTCGCGGCCGGGGCTCTTGCTACGCCTTTTCAATATCGGAAGCTGCCTTGCGAAAAAGAATTATTAATTGCCCGCTTCGTTAGGGGAGTGTGGCCGCGGCCTAGAGCTACACGACGGCGAGGTGGTTTATGACAGGCACACAGGGCGGGCCGGGCTCGGCTGGGCTCGCGTGCTCCACTTGCGTAGCGGACACGGACTGGCCCGCCCGGGCTATCCGGGGAACCCCGGGGAGGCCCCAGAGGAAAAGGTATCTTTGGAGGCCCCCGAAGAGAGCCGGAGGCCCCCCTGGAGCCCGCCGAGTTAAGATGTAACTGAATGAGTGACTAACACAGAGAAGGATTATAAAGTGGAGACGAAGCACACGAAATGCACGAAAACGCTTCTATTCTAACTGCAAAGGGGGTAGAGGACGACTGGCTATACCTATTCGACAGCGACTGGCTAAACGATCGAGGACTCGGTGTTGCTAGTGTCAAACATGAGTTTGCACAAATCGACGCACATACTCTCATATCACAGAAAACATACAAATATCAAATGACCACCTTAAATGTTTCACTTTTCTGCCACGACCTTAGGATGGAACTTAAACGGACTAGGTTAGGTTAGGTTAGGTTGAATGATATATCAACACCGCGCGAGTAATGCTTCCCAGTACAGTTCTGCCCGCTCCCCAATAATACCAACACGTCTCTTCTCTTCCAGTGTCAAAACGTTGCCGCTCGCATCTTGTGTAACTCACGACATGACCGGTGCCTGCACACGCGCACACCCGTCCCCGCCATGCTCTCAGTCAGTATGCCCCCGTGACATGCCGCCGAAAAAAAAAATTATTAAAAAGTTTCTGCAAAGCACTGCGATCTCTCTAGAAACATTATATAGTTGGTAAACTTGCTTGGTGCGGTGGTCCCGGCCCGGCCGGCCCTGCTGGGTCAGCGTGCGGGTCGCAGAGGGCACCGGGGTCGTAACGTCCTGGGAGATCACCAGCGTCTTAGAGCGACAACAGCGTCGCCCGTTTCTGCTCCCGCCTCTCCCTTTTCTCCTATCTCTCCCTCCTCCTCCTCCTCTTATTTTTTCGTCTGCCTATGTCTTTTCCCACGGTGAGTGCGGAGTTTCGCTTCATGCCGGGCCGGGCCCGCCTCCCGTCCATTAAGTATGTGATTCCACCGATTTGGCTGGACGGGGACGTTTTGAGCTTGATTCCAGTCGTTTGGTGACTGCTAAATGAGAATTATTGGGGAGGAGCTGCTTCCAGCCGTCACCCGTCCGTTCCTGCCCTTGTAGGGGTTGACAATCGTGGAAACTTTTTATTTTTCCTTCACAATTATGTCGGCTGTGGTAATGTTCTCGGACAGTGTAGCGCTTACGGTAGCGGTCGCCGGCTCGGCGAGAGGAGGCGCGGCCGAGGCGAGGGTGACCGGGGCAGGCCGGCGGTTGGCACGAACCCGCTCCGCAGCCGCCAGCCACCACGGGACTGGATGCGCACTGAATATGAGGAGCAGGTCAAGGTGCCTCCCAGGTTCGTATGTATATTCTTGCCCACTTTTCTCCTCAGAAAAATGATACGTGGTACCGAAAAGAACCAAGGCACGGTTCTTGGGAATGCGTCGCATTTCCGACAGTATTCTGAGACCGAAGCGGCAGCCCAGACGAGGCCCTGGTCGAGACCCTGGCCGCCCTGCCCGCCCCGGCCCCGATGCCGCGCATGTGTGATGGCAAGACGGACGCCCACTGCAGCGGGTGGCCTGTGCTCAGGGGCGCACGCCACGCCCCGCCACGCCCCGCCACGCCCCTGTCCAGCCACTACTTTATTAATTACCCGTCATGTAGCCGCGCCGCTCTCTGTCATCCGTCTCCCGGGCCAAAATTCTCGACTGATTCTACGCGCTGTTCGCGCGTCGGAGCCGGAAATATGAGTCACCAGTGTGAAAAATAGAGGTTACCCATAGGGCTTAGAAACGGGAGCTGAAGGAGAAAAACTCATCTTCCAGACCAGAAACTCTTGAGAGCGCATGAGAAATATCGATGCGCAAGAGGTGGGCCGAATGTGTAAAATAACCTCCAAATTCACCCAAAAAGCAATTCATACTGGCCTCGACAGTTTCCGGTCAGCAAGGATTTTTCTCTTTAACTTCCGTTTCCAAAGTCTCGTCGGAAACCTCTACTATAACACCTCATGTGAGAGAAAAGCACGTGTCCGTACACACGTTAACCTAAACGCAACCTCTTTAACGCTGAGAATTTCCGTGAGCAGTCACCATGCATTTACTGTCACTGTCATGCTTTCCGTGCGCGCGCGCGCTCATGTGTGTGTATGTGTGTGTGTGTGTGTGTGTACAGTAAGTCGGAGATGGTGGATTAAAGTAGCAAACGAGTCGAAAACACACAGCGTCCTGCCTGGTCTGTGTTCTGTCCGAGTCCAGTCAGGTCCGGAGGAATATTCCCAGAATTGGCGTGTGTGCACCAGTACACACACACACACACACACACACACACACACACACACAATTGTCGTTGCTTTTGTGCGGGTAGCATACGCAAATAATGCCTCCTTTACGTCGCCGTCGTCGTCCTCCTCCCACGACAAACGCTTTATATTTATTTCGTTACGCTGCTTCTGCTGGTCTCTTTGGTTACCCGCGTCGCTGGCTCCGGCACAGCCACACAATACCAGAGACCAGGGGGTCTCGGTCTCGCCGACGAATGGCTATGGAGCGCCACCGTCGCCCTTGGGTCGCATTTTTACTTCAACATCTGCGCCGTTCGGACGTCGTCGACGGGGGCCTTGGGGGCCCTGGTCATCGGCAGGGCGACCGTGACAACGGTCGTCATCACCACGGCGCGGCCGTGCGGTGCCAGCCTGCTCCTGTTGCTGCTCTTGCTCCCATGGTCCTGCTGCTCTTGCTCCTGCTGCTGCTCCTGCTCCTGTTGCTGCTCTTGCTCCTGCTGCTCCTGCTGCTCTTGCTCCTGCTGCTGCTCCTGCTCCTGTTGCTGCTCTTGCTCCTGCTCCTGCTGCTCTTGCTCCTGCTGCTGCTCCTGCTCCTGCTCCTGTTGCTGCTCTTGCTCCCGCTGCTCCTGCTGCTCTTGCTCCTGCTGCTGCTCCTGCTCCTGCTCCTGTTGCTGCTCTTGCTCCCGCTGCTCCTGCTGCTCTTGCTCCTGCTGCTGCTCCTGCTCCTGCTCCTGTTGCTGCTCTTGCTCCCGCTGCTCCTGCTGCTCTTGCTCCTGCTGCTGCTCCTGCTCCTGCTCCTGTTGCTGCTCTTGCTCCCGTGCTCCTGCTGCTCTTGCTCCTGCTGCTGCTCCTGCTCCTGTTGCTGCTCTTGCTCCTGCTGCTGCTCCTGTTGCTGCTCCTGCCCCAGCTCCCATTCCCGCTCTGCCCCCCGCATTTGCTTACATGTCGGTCTGGTTCGTGTTGGCTGGCCGCCCTGTGACCTCCTTTCACCTCCGCAGGGGATCGTTCGTTCTTTTCGTCGTCGACGGCGGCGGCCCGCGGCGGCGCTGCAGTGTTCGCGAGGACCCCGACGGCTGCTGTCGAAGGCGGAACACCTCGCACGGGCTCCGCCCCGCCCCGCGACACTACACAGTGATCCATGGCTCCTCCGGGATGACCAGGACCCTCCCCCCCCCCTTGTTTTCCTCCCCTTGTCCTCGACGTCCAAGTCCATGTCGCCGCCGCAGGCGAACCCTATTTCCCCTTCCCTCCCCTTCTCCCTGGCCTCAAACCTATCCATCATCGAGGATGAAGCGCGCTGGCGTCGCAGGGGCCACCGCCAAGGGCACCCGCCATCCGGGGCCTGCGGCACAGCCTGCGGCACAGCCTGCGGCGTGCGGCCAGGCGCGGATCCAGGGGCGGCTCTAGGGGGGGGGGCGATGTACCGCTTTCTGCCTACTTTCAGGCGGATTCTAACGCGAATTGCCTACCTTTCAGGCGCCCTACGGGCGCCCTAGGGGGGGGGCGATCGCCCAGTCGCCCCCACCCCCCTGGATCCGCGCCTGCGTGCGGCATCAACCTACGCAGGGCTGGGCCGTGACTAGGCCCGGCCAAAGGAGCCTCCACCACCACTCCACGGCGCCCGGCCGGTAGGCAACCCCCGGCTACTGCGTGCACCGGTGCCGTGCGGGCTGGCCTACCCTAGCCGACTCAGGCGCTCTGCGGTGACCGACTCCCCTGACTAAAAATAGAGAGAGACAGAGAGACAGAGAGAGAGAGAGAGAGAGAGAGAGAGAGAGAGAGAGAGAGAGAGAGAGGAGAGAGAGAGAGAGAGAGAGAGAGAATTTGGCCGTTTTGCGTAGAGTTTTCGTCAAGCTGTTGTTCCAGTCCGTGTACGTCCATGTCCGCCCCGCCAGAGCCCCCCCCCCCCCTCGCCCCCTCTCCCCCCGGTGAAGAGTCTCGCCACACGACGTCTTCTCAGATGCAGCATTATAACCGGAAGCGGGGTGGAATTGGTCGTCCGCGCTCCGCCAGATCGGGGACCAGATGGGACCGATGCATTGCGGAATAAGTTGTAATCCCATTAGCTTTTCCCCAGACAGAAGTCGGCGAGGCCAGGAAACAGAAAACCCAGCGCGGCTGCGCGGCGCGGGTCTGACATGAGTCTGACATGAGTCTGAGCCGGGCCGGGCGGGGCGAGGCCGCGGGGTTCTTCGGGGAACCGTGGCGAGCGGGCGCTCTGGACGAGCGCGACTCCCGCAACCAAATCAAACCAAAATCGAATAATAAACCGATGTGACTAGAAAGCAGGCCGGGCCGACGTCATGTCGATATTCAGTTTCGTTTTCAAACTTCCTCGAGTTCTGGTTGGCTGCGCTGTCCTGTACGGAGAAAAAAGATTAGTGGTCGCAACTAATTTTGAAGTTGATTTTCAGACAAGCCGTATTTTTTTTTTTCGGAGGACTAAAATTTTTTGGGGGGAACTAAATTTTAGTTGCACCAACGAAACTTTAGCTGCTCCAACGAAGATGTTCGTTGCGGGCACTTAACATTTTTTTTTCTGCTTTTTGCGTCTTCAGACAACTTCTGCGTTAGAGCAGCTAACGTTGCGTTGGTGCAACAAAAGTTTAGTTCTCCCGAAACAAAATGTTAGTTCTCTGAACAAACATTTGCTGCTTGTTTGAAGATCACCTTAAAAATTAGTTGCGACAGCTAATCTTTTTTTTTCCGTGTGCAGTGTCGCCACCTGGCTGAGCGGGAGGCGAGGGGGCGGCGGCCAGGGATGAGATAGGGTGGGATGGGCCACGGTCTCTCCGGGGCAGAGCGGGCAGCCGGCAGCCGTACCGACGGGTTAGGCCGATGAGGCGTTTGGAGATTAACAGCGCGGCGCTGCCGCTGCAGGGCTTCCGCCCCCTCATAAAACTGACTTTGCCAAGCCAAAGGGGCCAAAGGGGGTGGAGGGCAGGGAGGACGGGGGGAGGGAGGACGGGGGGAGGGAGGACGGGGGGAGGGAGGACGGGGGGAGGGAGGACGGAGACGCTCTGCCGGCCTCAACACCCAACGCGGACCCACCCTGGCAATGGAACGAACCGACAGCTGGCGGTGACCGACGTAGGCGGAGCGGCGTATCCCGACGCCCTTTTTTTCTTTCTTTTTTTCCCTTGGCGGCGGACAAATTCGCCCCCCGGGACTCTCCTCCCACCCCCGCCCGCCTCCGCACCCCCCGCCCGGCTATCTTCATCAGGGGCACATCGCTGACAGCGTCGAGGCATCGCCGGCCGCTGCGTACCGCCACACGCCAACCGTCCGGTTTTGAGCCAATTCCCTTGAAAGCGTCCGTCCGTCAGGCCGGCGGGGTGCGTGCGTGTGTGCATACGTGCAAACGCAGCGCGCGTGCGTGCGTGTGCGTGCATGTCTGTGTGCGGCTACGTGTGGGCGTGCATGTACACACACCAGTCGTTGTTGACGGGCGGCCGGTGGGGGGCAGACGACCCCCCCCCCCCCCCCTCCCGGCTGGCTGCCGCTCTGGCCGCAGGCGGTACGTGGTGGGATCGAGTGTCGCTTAAGTAGCCAATGTTGTCAACAAGGGGTTGGTGGTGCTTCGCCCGCCCCCAGCCCGCCCCCAGCCCGCCCCCGTCATGGAGGTGTCGGGCGGCGGTAGAATGCTTGCTGGTTCGGTTAGGCTGATTGGACGCTGACGGCGTCCCCTTGACCTCCCCCGGGTGTCCCCCCCCCTTCCCCTCCCTCATCGGCGTCCTCGTCCTCCCCGGAGACCGTGCAGGAGGCTGACCTGTGAGGACGGTGGCCGGCCCTCCTCCGCCCTCACACTCCATAAAAGAGTCGGCAGTCAAACAGTGTCAGTCCGTCAGTCAGTCTGCGAAAAAGGAAAAAAAAGGAAGAAAAAAAAGACCGCAGAACTTTTCCTTTGCACTCCCGGCGGCCCAACACTCCTCCACATCTGCCTCTTTCTCGTCGTCTTCTTCTTCTTCTTTTTCCCCGAACTGTACCTCCTGCTTTATTCTACCCGAAAAAAAAAATAATTGAAAAGAATTTTTAAAAAACGATACCCTGCCGTGCGGGGTGGAGCAAGGTGTCAAACCGAGGTGTCAAACCAAGGTGTTGGTCGGGCCGGACAGTCGCCCTGAGGTGGGTCAATTAACTCGCACACGCTCGCACGCAAACATGCCCTGCAACAAGGCGGACCGCGCCCCGCCCTTGCCGCCAAAACCTAGCCCCTCTGAGAGGCTACGCCGGACACGCCGTGCCCGTGACGTTCGAATTAATCTCGTCGGGTCCCGTGGCTGCCAGGCGGCCGGCCGGGCCCGGGCCGCCGACCAAGGAGTCTTAAGTGCCCGAATCGAGCCAGGTTATAAATGACACGTATTCCGCGACTCCTACTCTGCCAAACGCTTCCCTTCCAGACCAGAAGAGTGTACAGTATCGTTATCACAGATTGCGCGCAGTGATAACGTTTCAGACGGAGTGTTACGCTGTTACGTGCTCCATTATGCCCTCCAGCAGCGGCAGCTGCAGCTGCAGCGGCAGCGGTGGCAGCAGCAGCACATTGCTGCGCTGCATCAATGTGTTTGTTTTCGTTTCGCGGCCATAAATCAACCAAAACTCCCCGGCCTGGTTGTGACTCATCAGCCATCGGCTCACACACGCTGGATGTGTAATTTTCTCTGGCGGCGCAGCGTGTGTCTTTTTATAAATCAATTTCCGACGGCGTCGAATGGAGTCATTAGCTCCGGATAGGCGCAGCGGTAGTGCCCCATTGGACTAGTCTGCGGTCATTCAAACCCCATTCATCCTTTTTATTTTGTGTAGTAATACTACTACTGCGTCTCTGATCACAATCTCTAATCGACGCGTGTGTGTCTTTTCTGTTGCAGCTGCAGCATGTCGGACAAGGATATTGAGGTAAGGAAAGTAAAGAGTGCAGTCGCTCAAAAGCCATCACTCTTTCAGCAAAGCTCTTAACAGCTCTTAACAGTGCTGCTCATAGCACATATAGGTTTCGAGAGATGCTCAGAGGCGGGAGCAGAAGAAAAGGTCTATTCCGGCCTCTCTTAATTTCAGTTTGGAAATTTTATACACATCAGATTATATCTCATTATTCGTACGCAGTCCGCGGGGGTATACAAGGGAGAAACTGAATAAAACTGGCTGCGAGGAAAGCGTTGCAAAATAAAGGTGATGGACGCCCTTGGAGGCTGCGAGGCCCCTGGCCCTGGCCCTTGTGGACACGCAACGCCTCTCAGATTCACATGCACATCGGCACAGCACGGACCGGGTCCACGGCCATGGAGAGAGGAATGGACTGGATCAAAAGGGGTCGCCATGACGGCTGATCCCAGAACTTTGGACCGGCTAACCAAACTTTGCAGCGCTAATACGGCACGGATAGAACACACTTCGTTGCTCACAACCAGAATTTCGATTCTTGGTTTAAACCATGTTTCTCAGCGTGACTGCTGCGGCTGCCAGGGGAGCGGAGCGAACATCCACTGAATCGAATTAATCTGCGGATAACGGGCCGAATAGCCCTTTTAGCAGCGGCCAGTCAACACCACCGCTCGCCGTATTATTTGTGAGGGGCGCCGGGTCAGCATAAGGCCTCAAGCCGCTAATGATTTGTTGAGGACTGGTTCAGAGAGAGGGGGGGGGGGAGGGGGGGGAGAGATGATCGCCTGAAGCAGGACTAAGAAACCGATAGACACATCGTAAAATAGTATCGGAATAATAAAGTGCCGGTGAAGGAAAAAGTGACGGAGAGATTTACCTGACCGAAACATCAGTCGTAACACGGTGTAAGCACGCGCGCACACACACACACATGCACACACACGCACACACACACACACACACACATACAAAGGATTAGGGGCCGAAAAACTGCGCGAGCCTTCTTTTTTCGTGTGCCTTCCCGCAGTACCGCCTTCATACAGAGGGGGCGGCGGCGGGGAGTACCAGTACAACAAAAGCCCCGGAACACACCAACCTCCACTTACCCCGCATGGGGCGCTGGGTACAGATAGCGCCCCCCCCCCCGCCCCCTGCTCTGCCTCCCTCACCGCTGTCTCTTCTTGTCGACCGCACGTCCTCCGCATAACAATGTCTAAACGACAGGGGCGTAACTCGGCCAATTTCTCATAGCAGCTGCGTCATTTCAAACGCTTTGTCGCGCGCGCGGGGCGGGGCGTATCGTGGACACACCTCGGACACGGCCGGCCACGGCCCGCTCACAACACGACGGCGATTACCTGCACGGGAAGAGGGAAATTGAGATAAGACACAGCAGAGCATGACCCCTCCGGGGCTGCACCGCAGCAGAGACTGCCGACAAAGTCTTCAATAACACCGCCGCCATGCGGTGCGGTGCGCTGGTAGGTGTTCTTGCTGATTTTGTTGTTGTTGAGTCGGAGGGGGCCCGCATGCGCCATGTACTAACGGCGGTGCACAATCTCACCGCCATCTCGAAGCAGCGCGCACGCACACACACACACATGTGCATGGCGGGAGTGGGCAGACAATGCGCCGCACCGCGGTGGACAATTTCTCATCCTCTGGGGGGGGGGCGATGACTTTCAAAGCAGAATGCGGCGGCGGCGGCAGTGCTCCTGAAGCACGACCTACACGACGTCGGGCCGCGGGGGTGCGCTCAGTCCACCGGCGCTCTGCGGCCGGTGTACCCGCCGACCCGATTGGTGTTCCCAACTAATGTTTTAGTTGATTTCCGGACAAGCAGTAGGTTTGGTTAAATAGAGGTTTCCAACGAGGCTCAGAAGCGGAAGCTGAAGAACAAAAACACTCCCAGCCCGGAAGCTCTCGAAAGCAAGTATGAGAAATTTTGATGCGGAAGAGCGGCGCAAAATATGGCAGATAACCTCCAAATTCACTCGAAACGCCATTCAAGTTTCTCCTACCTGCCCTCCAGAGTTTCCGGTCTGGAAGTGTTTTTGCTCTTCAACTTCCGTTTCCAGGTCTCATTGGAAAACTCTATTAGTTTCGAGCACTAATCTTTTTTCTCCGCGCGACGGCAGCGGGAGTCCGATGCTCCATGCTCCGCGTTGCGGCGGAGGCTGTGGGCGGAGGTTCCGGGCGTTCCGGGCAGGCAGGCCGGCCGCCGTGCCCATTTAGTGTCGGCGTTACGTGGTTTGGGAACGGCCCCACTTGGGAAACACAACAGCAGCGACAGCGGCCACACTTTACTGTTTCAACAGTAACGCAAGTTGTCAGACTGTCGCGTTTGCAGAGCGGATCAGCGCCATGCTGACAGTCTGCTCGGCCCTGCTGCGCCGTCGTCCGAAGGACAGCCGCGGCCGGCGGCAACCTGGTGTGCCCCACGGGGGGTCCAATCCGCATCCAATAAATAAAAAGTGAAAAAGAAAAGCAGCCGCGCAGGATGGTTTGACGAGCGTGAGGTAACGCCGAACACCGCCGCCACCGCCCCCTGCAGCTTCCTCCTGCACCACCACACCGCCACCGCCACTCTTCGTGTCGAACAAGTCTGGCGAAACAAGCAGAATAAGACGGCGGCGGCCCTTCGCCAGAGGATGGCCCATAAAAATCACTGATTAATGCAATCATCTTTATTACCCTGCGGCGGCAGTCGAACGCTGCAGCATCCGGGGCTGCCCGGGCTGCCTGCACGCGGCCGGAATATAAGTTAACCGGAAGAGGTCTACCGCTACTGCTACTGCTGCCGCATCGGGGGACGTAAGGATACAGGGGCTCCTCTGCCATGCGCCAAGTATTGTTGGCTCGACTACAGTTACCGGGTCAGATCGAACTTTCAATGACCGAAATAATCTATTCAATTGTCGGTAACCAATAGCCAGAAATCACCCCAATAAATCGAAATTGACAGATTAATTGAACCAGGCCGATATATCGCTAGATTGAGAACTTTCGAAATTAGTAATTTTGTCTCTAGTTGTCTCTAGTAAAAATGTGTGTACATGTCACACTAGGGAGAGAGGAAATGGTTCCCGATGGATTTTAATTTTGGGTTTGCTTGTTAATCGATCATAAATATCTGAATTCCATTATCGATTACCACAATCGAAATCGACTGTATGAAATTCATCGCTGATTCCTAAAATAATCGGTTTGGATTTTCGATTAATCGATAGCTATACTTCTGGCAGTGTCGATCCGCTGCAGCGGAGGCAGAGACCGTTGGTTTTCCCTCGGATTTCCCGCGTCACGAGTTGTCGTGATTTTTCTCTGGGCGCGCTTTGTCCCTCCTGAGCAGCCATGAGCTGCCCTGCCCAGCCCCGGCCGTCGTCACAATGTGGCCCCTCCCCCTCCTCCGTCTCTCTCCCTCCCCTCTGATGCCTCTGACATGGTGTTTCCAGAGCAAGTTCACGGCCCTGTCTCTCGCCTTCAAGACGGACAAGATGACCCTGGAGCAGCGGCTGCTCCGGCAGCAGCGGCAGCGCGATTTGGCCGAGACCAACATGTCGGCAGAGTTCACCCGGCTGCTGGACATCCACAAGGTGCGTACCGTGCCGTCGTCCAATCGACTTCGCAAACAGTTTCTTCTTTTATTTCTAAAACGATTTAAAACAAAAGTGTATAAATGGAGGGAAGCAGCTGGGCCCGTCTTGTTTGTTGGTGTCGCCAATTGCTTATCTCCATTTATTTGGCTCAGCAGGAAATGATAACAACAGTCTGGTCGCGGGTACTCGCTGATTCAGCGAAGCAGCTAGCCAGCTAGCCGGTGGTCAAAGCCGGAAGTCAACGACCTTTGACTCTCTCGCTCCGAGTTCGCTCATATATGCGGCTGCTTCCCGAAAACTCGCATTTTTATTTTCCCCCCGCTGCCGCTTTGGATGGCATTCCCCCGTCGATGCTCCCGCCCGGCCCGCCCGGCGCGCGGGGTAGTCACGCTCCTAGCGACCGTCCCGTCGCGGGGTATCAACCTTACAAGCGAGTACGATTGAATTTCGACCAATTTCAATCATTGGCGTTTAACCTGCTAAATTCGAGAACTGCGAGGGCGACGTTATAGGAATTTCCTGCTGTCGTCGATCTAGCTGCGTGGAACAGAGAATGGAATCTAAGCCGCCGCGTTTCCCTGTCTGACAATCCATGTGGCGGTCCGACGCAAATTAACTCGTTTACCGGTATTATTATTTTTTCCAGCGGCTGTCTCGCGCCACGTCGGATGCGGAGCGGGGCGACTTCCTGGACCGATTCCGCACTCAGCTGGAAGCACTGGACCACGCGAGCCGCCAGGTCTCCAGTGCGGCGGAGGTGGGTATCAGAGCTCCGCACGGAGCCAGCGGGACTGGACTGGACTGGCATGCGCGACCTTCCTCGTATTTTGAGTGAGGGGCCATTCACATAAGTACGTAACGCCCCTCGATGTGTACAGCGGTGGCGTTACGTACTTATGTGGACGACCCATGACGAAGCGGCGCGGCTTGGAGGACCTCCACTCGAGGTCCCCGTCGGCCCCCACCGGCCCCAGCCTCCTGACCTTTCTCGTGCCCGCAGATGTACGGCGCGGTGCAGCAGGAGGACCGCCTGTCGCACGCGATGGAGGTCATCGACTTGTACGTCGAGAGCCTCAAGCGCCTGCACCAGAAGCTCTGCCAAGAGCTCGAGGAGAAGAAGTGAGTCATCGGTTGAAAGGAGGGGGACCGTTGGTGTTGGCTGGAGAGGATCTGAACCCAACGATGCTGCTTCCAGGCGCGTGCTGTCGGAGAACAACATCGTGATAGACGAGCTGCAGGACCTCACGGATGAGCCGCCGCCCAGGACGACCCGCTACCGCTCGCTGTCCGCGCTCGCCTCCAACCCGCTCGCGGTAAGGCGACCTGGGTTCGAATACCACCACAGGTAGCGAACTTTTACTTTCTCACACCGTTCGCCGTGGCCCTCAATCAATTTCTCTCTCTCAGGGTACGAAGAGGAGGGCCTCAATAGCAGCCATGCCGCGGCCGGGGTCGCTAGGGTCGCAGCCCTCGAACGGCGACACCCCGGTCCTGTCGAGGAGCCCCGGCAGCGTGCCGCAAATGCAGGTACCTGTGCGTACTGCCCTCTTCGATATCGCGGAATCCGCGAGTTCGAGTACCAACAGGATTTCTGATTTATTTTTTTCAGGACGGGCGTCCAGGGCGCTGGTCAGCGCCCAGCCGGGTGAGGCGGGTCTCCCTGGCCATGGACCAGCGGGACCCGGTCTCCAGCGAGCCCAGCCAGCCCTCTCCGGACCGGAGGGACAGCCGGGCTGAGTAAGTACTGCTGGCACCGCCTGGCACCGCCTGGCACCGCCACTGCGCTGTCCTGCCAGCCCTTTGGCCGTAAGTTATTGGGCACCGTCCAGGAAATGAGCACTCGCTGCCCCTGTTCTGTTCTAGCACTTACGTCCACTCCAACTCCAGCCCCTGCATGACGGAGATCGCCGAGCTGTCCGAGAGCCGCCGGGAGAGCGCGGCCGAGCAGGCGGACGAGGTCACCTCCGCCGACAGGTGCGCTCCCCATATCCCGCTATCGCGAAAAACTTGTTCCCGTACTTTACTTACTTATTTTTAATTTCCCCGCTCAGCCTGTTGATGTCGCTGGGGCAGAACGGCGTGGTCGTCGGCCCCAGCCTGCTGGCGCTGCACCACTCTGACGACGAGGAGGACCACGACCATCACGAGGACCATCCCCATCTCCAGTCCAACGGGGTGTACCGCGGCCACGGTCTCGCCAACGGGCAGCAGCAGCCTCCTCGCCTCGAGTCCGTGCTCGACCGCCTGTGAGGAGCCGCCTTGCACGTTACACTGCATTTCTAAACAATAAATGCCGGGAGAAAGAGTGCGGGAGTACAGTTTGGGGGTTGTTCGCAGGGCGCTGGTCGTGGAGTGCTGGGGCCGGGGCCGGGAGATGGCCTCCGAGCTGTGGTACTCCGTGAGCAAGGACTCGTTCCGGTGGCTGCGCCTGTGGATGGTGTGCGCGCTGCTGGCGGCCTCCGTCGCCGTCCTGGTCACCACGCTGCTGCCCCTGCCCTCCTCCAGGCAGCCCGCCATCCCCTAGTCCACGCCATGGCGCGCCACGCTGCTACCGAGTACTCAACATGTTCCTCTTGCCTTCGTCTTCGTCTGAGAGACAGTCCCGCTCCGCCATCGTGGTTCTCTTAAGGATTCTTCCTTGTGCATATCAGGACACCATCATCGCTCTGCGATAATTATTTAGAATCCGGCACCAGTCCTCCGTTTGTATTCGTTCATTTGTTGTTTCTTTCATCATGTGTCTTTTTGTGTATGAGAAAACAAGTTGCGCGTTAACCTACTGTGTTGTGTAACGCTTATAGCAGCCTCAATGGGAGGTTCGGCCGGGTTTGCCCCGTTCTGATCTGACTCTGACAGATTTTAACTTTTTCCTGTTTGATCATCATCTGCAAGGCGTTCCACTATGTACATACACTTAACGATGAATTTAAAAAATAAAATTTTTATTTAAGATTTTTTTTTAGTTTTCCTTTTTAAGTCCAACAACAACAATAATGGCACATATCAAGGAAGACTCAGTACAAAACAAAACTTGGATTACAAAGAAACATTTTTCCTACAAAGCCCTAGGAATGTGAAACTAATTATCGAATCCGTACATTCAGTCTTCATGGCAATAAATTAAAAAGATGAGTGGGTTGCCAGAGTATTTGCCCTTGCATAGGCAAAGTGTGGTACCTCCCCCTCAAATTTCTAAGAGCACAGTCTCCCACACTCACATTTCCCTATTTTGCAAGTAGCGTAACCCTTGGGAGCCCTCGGAGGGCAATTACTTCTTCTTCTTGGCGTCCGCTACGCCGACCGCCAGCATCTCCTGGACCTGGGCCAGCGTCTTGCCCTTGGTCTCCGGCAGGTTGGCGACCACGTAGGTCGCGTAGCCGAAGTTGTAGGCGGCAAAGAAGGCAAAGGGCACCGCGAAGCCGAGGGCGCGGCCCACAGGGAAGAAGCTCTTGTGGATGGCGAAGGAGGAGACGGCAATGAGCGCACCAGCGAGGGGCGCGACGGAGGACTTGGCACGCTGGGGGAGCAGCTCGCTGGTGAGCACGTGCGGGATGGTGATGATCCCCATACCCGTGGTCAAGTTGAAGGCCACGAGCGAGGCCAGCGGCAGCCAGGCAACGCCGGACACATCCGCGCCCAGCCAGTCCCGAGCCACCAGGAAGCCGGCCAGGGCGGACATGGAGACGGCGTTACCGTACGCGCTACCCGCCAGGATAGTGCGCCGGCCCAGGCGGTCCACGATGGGCATGGATCCCAGGACGGCGGCGATGTTGGCGGCCACGACGAGGACGCTGCACACCGAGGCGCTCAGCGGCGCGCCCACCTCCTCGATGATCTGCTGCGTGAAGGCAAGCACGGTGGTAACGCCAAGGGCGGCGAAGGAGCCCTGTATCACGAAGCAGAGAACGGCGGCGCGCTTGGCCACCGGGTCGGCGAGCACCTCGCGCAGGGAGGTGCCGCCCGCCGACTTCTGGGCCTTGACCGTCTTCTGGATGGCGGCGAACTCGGTGCGGATCTGAAAAGGGGCGAAGAAGAACGTTAGGCCATCCAGGATGAGACGTACTCAAAACAGCAGGTCCCTGAAAACAGCAAGTGCATATGATCGTGGGGCTGCCTGCTGTTTGCGCGCACAGCACATGGGCACCCACGTGAGCCTCCCCTTATTACCTAACCTCACCCAGCCTCACCTAACCCAAGCTAGCCTTATCGAGGTTTAACTTTGGGTTTACTAACCCAACCTAACCTTCCAAAACCTAATCTAATCTAACCCAACCCAACCTTACCTAACCCAAACCAAACCCAACCTAACCTACCCTACCGACCTGCTGTTTTGAAGAGCCTGCTGTTTTGAAGGGCATGCTGTTTTGCTGCGATACCTCCAGGACCTGTCCAGGACGGCCGCCTGTCCTCACTCACCTCTTCGTCCTTGCAGCCGGCCCTGAGGGCACGCAGAGTGGCGAGGGCCTCGTCGGCGCGGCCCTTGGACGCCAGGTAGATGGGCGTCTCCCGCATCCAGCCCAGGCCCAGGGCGAGGACCAGGGCGGCGGACGAGGTGGCGAGCGGCCCTAGCGACAGCACGCCGTACGAGAGGTGCGGCGCGAGCGCGTACGACAGCAGCGGGCCGGTCATGATGAGCAGGTTCACCAACAGGATGAGGCGGCCGCGGAGCACGGCGTCAGTCACCTGCAAAACCAGCCGTCAGCGCTCACTTTGGGAGGCGTTAGGTTCGAACACCGGTGCGGCACAGCGGCACTCACCTCGGCGACGTAGATGGAGGCAAAGGACACCCCCACGCCATGGCCGGCGCCACCCAGCAACCTGGCCAGGTACAGAGGCCGCGCCGAGGAGGCCATGAAGAGCAGGCCGGAGCACGCCCCCACCAGCACGGGGCCCAGCATGAGCGTGGTACAGCGGCCCACGCGCGCGAACACGGCCGCGCCCCCCTACAGCACAGGGAGGAAGCACATTTGAGGGTTTTTTTTTCGCTGATCAGTTCTTCCTGTAGATGAGAGGAACCCAGAAACGCCGCAAACTATTCGCACCATCCGGTGGTGCAAATACCGGGTTGCACACTATTGGAACCACCCTTCACCGACTGACCCAGGGCCCCAGGGCTAACTATAAGATCGCAACACAATTCGCCCCACCTCGGTACAAATAGTTCTTGTGGCCTATTCGCACCAACCGTATGGAATTCATCAACCCTAGCAGCTCAGACACTCTTCCACTCACCCACTATGTACGTCCATCTAATAAGGCCCGGGCATAAAGTTATGGCAACTCGACCATATTTTTTCAAGGAGGCTTCCAACATCATTACTAGCCGCTGCACGAAGTCTAGTGAAGTTGCCACAACTTGGTCACGTGTTTCAAGTACTTTACATGTGTTCCCGACGGGTACAACACGGTAAAACGTAGATGACGGGGATAAAGTTGTGGCAACTAGACCAGATTTTTTCAGGTGGCTCCTAACATTATTACCTGCCGCTTGCCACATCTTGGTCAAGTGTTTCAAGTACTTTACAGGTGTTCAGTGGCGCTCACAATTATTGGGCAAGGTGTAGCAAGACCCCCGGACTCCCTCCCTATCACGCAGCCAACCTCCCCTTTTCTTCCTTTACTCTCTTTTCTCTCCTTTCCCCTTCCCTTTTCCTTTCTCTTTCCCCTCCCTCCTTCCTGCCTTTTTTTCCTCCCTTCTTTCCCTCCCCTTTTCCCCCTCTTACCTCCCTATTTTTGAAAATTTAGGTGTAGCACTTGCTACACCCCCAGACCCTCGCCCTCGAGTGAGCGCTCCTGCAGGTGTTCCCGAAGGGTACAACGCGGTAAAACGTAAACGACGGGGATAAAGTTGTAGCAACTCGACCATATTTTTTCAGGTCGCTTCTAGCATCATTATCAGCCGCTACACGAAGTCTAGTGAAGTTGTCACAACTTGGTGAGGTGTTTCAAGTACTTTACAGATGTTCCCGACGGGAACAACGCGGTAAAACGTAAACGACGGGGATAAAGTTGTGGCAACTCGACGAGATTTTTTTCTGGCGGCTCCCAGCATCATTACCGGCCGCTGCACGAAGTCTAGTACAGTTGCCACAACTTGGTCTGTTTGTGTTTTTTTTTTTTTGCACCACCCTTTCACACCACCTGGAGCTAATAATTTTCAGCTTTTTAATAGCACCACCCTCTGGTGCGAGTAGCTGAGCAGTGCTAATAAATATCACATTTCTGGAATGTCTTCTTCGGGGGTTTGATAGCAAGGAATGTACCGCTCGCATCATGGACAGCCCCCGTGTAGAACTCCGCGGCGGTACGGGAAAGGGGAGCCATGGCTCATGCCTCCGTACCGCCATCGTCCCGTCCCGGCCCGTCACCTCGGCTCATCGCCCGGCCCCGCCTCCTCTCATCTCCCTTTCACTTCGCTTCCCTTCTCGGCGACCTCCTCGCTCTTTCTCCTCTCCCGCTGCCGCGCCTTTCGCCGCGCGCTGTCTGTATTCGTCCGCTCGCTGCAAAGCTGCGTCTGTGTGCGCTGGTCGCCGGCCGCCGCTGCCGCCGCGGCAGGCGGCGGCGGCGGCGGCGGCGGCGAGGAGAAGCAGAGGCGCAACAACGGCATCGTGGCGGCCCGGGGCCGTTGGCGGTGGCCGCGGCCGCCGCGGTCTAGCCCGCTCGGCTCGGCTCGGCTCGCGCTCGGCCCGCCCGCCCACCTCAACCTTCCCCGCGCGCTGACGCCGTGGTCAATCCGCGACACGACACGGCGACGGCGACATGCTGTTCCGCTCCGCGGCCCGGCCCGGCGCCCGGCCCCGGCTGCCCGGGCTGCCCCCGGCCTGGTCCACCTCCTGGCGGCGCTGCTCCCCGGGCCATCGATTCGTCCCCGCGAGCGGAGCACGCGGCGCCGCGGCACGTCCCGTCCGCGCGCGAGAGCCGCAGCCGTCCGTACCGGCCGCCGTGGCTGCGGCGGCGACGCCGTGCCGCGCCGCTGCCGGTGCTGCCGCCGCCGGGCCGGGAACGTGACGTGACGCTGTCGCTAGCAGAGCTAGCAGAGCAAGGGCAGGCCGCGGCGGCAGAGGTCTCATAGAGATAGCAGAGCTAGCAGAGCAAGGGCAGGCCGCGGCGGCAGAGGTCTCATAGAGATAGCAGAGCTAGCAGAGCAAGGGCAGGCCGCGGCGGCAGAGGTCTCATAGAGCTAGCAGAGCAAGGGCAGGCCGCGGCGGCAGAGGTCTCATAGAGATAGCAGAGCTAGCAGAGCAAGGGCAGGCCGCGGCGGCAGAGGTCTCATAGAGATAGCAGAGCTAGCAGAGCAAGGGGCATAGGCTGCGGCGGCAGAGGTCTCATAGAGCTAGCAGAGCTAGCAGAGCAAGGGCAGGCCGCAGGCCACAGCGAGCTGCAGCTCCTTGGTGTCTGTCTGCTCGCGCCCGCGGCTCGCGGTCCCCTCTGAGCTTCCTCCCCCCTCCCCATGCCGCACGTCGTGTAACACGCGCCGGTCAGTTGGACACCTCTTCCGCGCTTCTGCCCTCCCTCCACACAACGCTGACGCTGAATCTGCTTGTCGTGGTCAGTCGACGGTCTGCGCAGACGGAGTCTACACGGCGCCTGCTGGGTAGGCAGCCGCGCCCCGTGCACGCACCCGTGCCCCGCGGGCTGGCCTACCTCGGCTCTCGCAGGCGCCATGCACGGCTCGGCCTCCTCGCCACGCCTCCGACTTACCAGGGAGCCGGCCAGGATGCCGAGGCTGAAGAAGGACACGATCCACGATATCTCGTCGATCGTGGGCGTGAAGGGGCCCTCGCCGGCGCGCAGCTTGCCGACGGCCGGCGAGCCCCAGCCCAGGGTCAGCCCCTGCGCCAGCGCCTGCAGCAGCACGGGCGCCACGGACCGCACCTGGCTCAGCTCGGAGGGCGTCATGGTCCCGATCCTGGTCACACACTGTCAACGGAAATAAAATACGCTCCAGCAAATTAAACATGCGGTTTCGCCCTCTCGAATTTCAATGACGTCGAGGGATATTTTTCCACATCGTTCAACATTTTCGGGAAACACGTCGGTATTGCAGAGCGGTGCAGCAGATGAGATGGGACACTCGTCCAGCCAGGCAGGTGGACAAAGACAGGTGCGCCCTTCGTGATAAGAGGTGAGAATCAGCAGGCAGCGTGTCACGACCACGAGAGCTGGGGTGCTGCAAATCTGACGAATCACAGCTGACTGTTGACAACAAAATCCGATCCCACGTCGTTTTGCTCGAAATCTTAAGCTTAATTGGACTTAATTAAGCCGTCCTTAGAGGGAAGGCTCAGCCGAACAAGAATTCCCTCCTCCCCCCCCCCCCCCTTCCTCCTTCCCCTGTCCTGGCTCGGTCTTCCCCCAGCAGCCACAACGGCCCGCGGCCCCGCCCAGAGGCTGCGGCCGACCGCCGGCGGAGAGGAGAAGGTGGACATCAAGGCCGATCACTGGCTGAATCCGGAAAGAAAGAGAAGAGAAGAAAACCCTCCGCATAACGTGGATCGCGCTGGCAAGCCTGGCATAATGGCGGACGGACGGTGGTTCAATTCCCAGTTGTTGTCAAATAAAACCCCCGAAGTGTGATTAAGACAGCGCCACAAGAGCAGCTGTTGTCGCGATTCGTGTATAGCACACGGCACGGCCACGGTCGCTGCCCGTTCGAGTCCAGTCGAGTCTCTGCTCTGCTCCTACCTGACCCGGCTCTGTTGGTATGCCTGGCGTGGCTCGTGCTCCAATCGACTGAGGCGCCTCTGAGTGTACAGCCCAGAGATACCCACAGCGGCACCGCACCCGGCTGCTCACGCACGCTCGCGGCCGGCGGACAAAACGGCCACTTCAACAAGAGGCGATGCGAGTGGGCGAAGAGACTCCATTCGGGTCCCGTCCCGTGGTTCCCGCTCCGCTCGCGGTTTGCCGCTTCTTGCCTTATCTATCGCTGCATCATAGCAGGCTGTTGTGCACACTAGATGTGTGTGTGTTCTCTCTCGTGAAAATTGGGTTGACAGTGAGTGCATCTCAACTACAGTCGGACCAGCTTAACTCGTGCGAAGGATACGGGCGGGAAAACATGAATGTGGAAATAATGAGTGTGGAAAAATAAGTTACTTTATTCACCTTAACAGATGCCGTTTGTACAGTCAATTATTTCTCTCAAAAACATGTCACCATAGAACTTTTTCTAATTTCAACAGGAAATTACTTATGTTTTATTATTATTTTTATTTTTTTTCAAGTGAACTAATGGGCTGCTTCTTTGATTCTTTTCTGACTTTTCCCATTCTTCAGTTCCAAACTTTTGTTTTCATGGGACATTTTTCTCTTGGACGCACTGCCATTCTTCCCAATCTGTTCAGATGCCCACTCCAGCCATGTATCTCTTTTGTCAGTAACCATCAGAGTCTCTCCTTTAAGTTCAAGGTTTCCCATAGCCAATGCCTTTTTAACAGTGTCCTGATCCTAAATAGTAGAAAGAAGAATCACAATTTAGTAAAACTAATGCTACAGCTCTCAACCTATGTTCAATTAACAACAGACACACACACACAAACAAAGAATTTTTAAAAAGTACCTGAAATTCTATGACAGCCTTTTGTTTGGCATAAAAAATTGTGACATTCTTGATGTACCCACAGTCCTGGTACTTAAAAAATAAGTCTACATCCTTGATATCTGCAACAAGCATTCGCAATACGATGCATCATTTTACTTGAAATAAACACTTTCTGATAAAGCTGAGACCTTTTTTAAAGGCTTATGTATTTAAAATTACCATGTGATATTCCAGCAATAAAAACAGCATTTTCAAATTGATCATCGTGCTTGATCTCTCTTTCTTGCACACTAACAACATTGCCATTTAAATCATTCCCATCACAGCCTAATGCATTTCCAACAGAATCTGAGTCCTAGAAAACAAAACCCACTATTAGTTTCTTTCAATATTGAATGTTATATATACCAAAAATATCAAAAACTTTGCACACCGTAAAGAACACAGAGGCTTTGACTCCATGCAATGCTTTGGTAAACTTGATCCTCTCAATAGGTCCACATCCATCAAAAAATTTAATTATTTCATCTTGAGTGGTTTCTAAATAAAATGATGCAGCAAAGTAATGAGATTAATCAGCAAGATACACAGTAGCAAATAAAAAATGGCTGTTCAAAAAGGTTGTTGCAACAAACTTTACCTGCAGGAAGTCCAGAAACAACAACAACGAAAGTGTCTGATGGCTTTTGTTCTTCTGGTGTGTTTTTCACTGAAATCTTATTTCCTTTTAACTCTGTGTCATTCAGTTTCAGTGCTTTCTTGACACACTTAGGACCCTAGAAAAACAATTGAAGATTGAATATTTTAATTTTTGGAATGAAACTTTAATGGGCATACAAAGTAAGACAGTAACAACTTACTTCTAATAGCACCTCTCCTTGGAAAGAACTTACGCCCAGCAGACGTTTCATGTGTATATATTCAATGCTGCCACAATTCGCAAAATGATTCCATAAGTCTTCTTCATCAGTATCTGAGTGACAATAAAAGTGCGTAATAAAGTAGGGTAATCAAAACTGCAACGGTAGTAGAAGTGTATTGAATATTGGCTTACCCTTGGACAGATTGGATACATATACTGTTTGGCAGTTAGAATCATTAGACGCAAACTTTGTGTGCCTATGAAAAATAATGTGTTTACCTCCATATTCATGTCCAGTAAATTTCACTGCTTTTTCAGCTTCATCAACAGTAGAAAACACAACCAAACCCTGCTGAATTCTTTGACCACCAATTGTTTTCACATAAAAATTCTCCTGAAACATTTAAACAATATTTATTGTAGATCTCTATAAAATTCTTTCGTTAGGAATAATTTTTAAAGAGCAGCAAAAGCCAGAGAACGACACACACAGTGTCATGAACACTTACAAATTGTACTTCTCCAACAGATGAACAAAGTCCCAACACTGACTTCCAGGCAAACTCATTATCCAATGGCAAATTAGAAACAAATACTTTAAGAGCGTTGTCAAATTTTTCTCTGGGAGGATCAGCATTTGGTGGCCTAAGACTAAAAATTACAAATAACAGTTAACAAGAAATTGAACTTTATAGGACAAAAGCAGGGTTTGAGGGAGATAGTTACGGTTGCTGTCTCTTGAATTTCTTGAATTTCTTCATTTTTTTTCCCAGCTAAACAAAAAGTACGCTGAGAATCTGGAATATACTGTGCTCAAAAGTAAAAGAAAGAGAACAAGGAATATGATTAACAGGTTATATATTAACAGATAACATGGAGGAAAGAACCCAAAACTCTCTCACCTGAAGTACTACTGCTAGATGGATATGCTCAGAATAGCAATATTTTTACGCTGTCTTCACTACTTTAATTGATCTCAAGAAAAAAATACAATTCAAAAACCGCACGTGTTTTGTAGGTTTGGATTTCTGCTTGATCCCGGGTGTCTTCAACCTAGCTTCAACAACATTAGCAACAAGACACTGGCGGTCGGATTGGGTCAGATCAAGGAAATGCCCTAAAAGGAACAGGCCTAGGTTCCACATGTTCCTTAATAAACATGGCGGCTCCGGTACCAGTGGTTGCAGGTAAGCGATATTTATTTCTGCCCAATGTCTGAACCTTTGTATTCTCGTCATTTTTTCCTCTACGAATTAATAGTGCCAACCAAATCGGATCGTTTGAAGTATATAATGGACCATGCACGCTATATGTGATGAAAGATTGTACATACGGCCTGGTCAGGTCCGGTTCCCCTTCCCCTACCATGCCAGCATCGCATTTCTCTTTGCCAAAAACTTGTCGCAAACGGAATTTACTCACAGCCAATCATAGCTTGACTAAAATTTGTTGTCGGGTATCAATACTTTTTTACACCCATCACCTGTCTGTCAGCGTATAAGTGGTGTCAGCTGTGCTCCCTTAACCCTTACCAGTTGAGAGTGCCTAGTCACATGCTGCAATGTCAATTATTTACATATCTGTCTACATGACATAACGTCGCTTCTTCCTCATCAAAATTTTCGTTAACATATATTTGGTAGATGCCCCGAAATGGGAGGTTAAGTTGTAAACAAAGAGGAAGTACTTTTCAAAAAGAAACCAACCTAACTATGGAAGTGCTACCAGATACTTTTGCTCTTGTCATTGTCTTAATTTATGCTCTGCTTGTTTTTGTTATCTTAGCAGCTGTGTTTGTTATTCCCTGTTCATTGAGAAAGTAACTCATTTAGATTGATAGTCTGGTTGGACTAGACTGTCACCCCATATGGTTAATTTTCAGTGCAACACTCCACAATAGTGTCATTTCCCCCACATTTATCACGGACAATGGTTATCAAGAAACCTGCATTTATCTACTTGTTTTCTGTTGCAGTTCGGGGGTCCACTGGGATTTCCATTAACTTAGGTCCCCCCAATTATGATCCTGTCACTGCTTTCCAAAAAGATGATAGCAAAGCATGCAGATGCATGCTTTTCAGCCCTGATAGTAAAAAATTTGCGTGGGCTAATGGAATTTGGTAAGTATTTTTTGATTGCTAGGTGTAGTCTGCTCAAATGTTTACCTGTATTATATCTTTATTCGAATTTCTCATTTTCCAGTGTGAAAATTGTTTCAACTGCAACATGGAAGGTGCTTGCAGATATCCCCCGCCCTAAAGTGTCATGCTTACAATTTTCACCCAAAGGCACATACCTTATGACCTGGGAGCCATGCGTCAGTAAGTAAAAGCCAAAAGTTCTTGTTAACTTAAGAACGGAGACCATAAGTATTTCTAATGATTTGTGAATTTCACAGCTACAACAGCTGGACCTGGGGGACCTAATCTTCACATATACAATGCTGAAAATGGTGAATTAATCAAAGATTTCATTCACAAAAAGCAGACTGGATGGTAAGTTCTTCCATTTCTTGTATATAATAATTCCATTGTTCCAATATAATATTTTTGGCAATTTTAAGTTTATTTTTTAATTTTTAGGGAGCCTCAATGGACCCAAGATGAAAAGCTTTGTGGAAGATGTGTGAATGATGAATTGCTATTTTATGAGGATGCCAAATTTGATACAGTTGCTCACCGTGTCAGAGAACAAAAGGTTGCCAACTTTGCCATGGCTCCTGGAACTGCCCCATATCATGTGCTTTGTTATATGCCAGGTACTTACAATTCCTCATGGTCATATTTGGTTTACTTTGTCTTAACATATGTTTAATAACTTGTTAATTCTGGAACCGCAGGTAAATCTGGACAACCTTCATTTGGTAGACTTTTCCAGTACCCTAAATTTGAGCCTCAGAGCTCTTTAGCAAATAAAAGCTTTTTCCAGGTAAGCTAAATGTTCAATGTTCACTGCCTGACATGTTCTGTTCTTGCACAAAATAGTGATGTTTTTGTGGTATTTCCTTTCAGGCTGACAGAGTTGAAATGTACTGGAATGTTAAAGCTACTGGTGCTCTTCTCCTTACAAGCACAGATGTTGACAAGACTGGCAGCTCCTATTATGGAAAGCAAACCCTGCATTTCCTTAATACAAAAGAAAGTTCTCTTGTTGTATTGGGTGAGTTTTTTTTTTTTTTTTTTTTTTTTTGCTTATTTTTAAAATACATGTACTGTTTTTATTTGTATTTTTTTTTTCATTATCATGTGCATATTTATTACCCCTCTGTCCTTGCAGGCAAGGAGGGTCCAATCTACAGTGTGCAATGGAGTCCTAAAGGATCAGAATTCTGTGTTTGTTATGGATTTATGCCAGCAAAGGTTACTTTATATAACCTGAAGTGTGAGCCAGTCTATGAATTTGGCACTGGTGCCCGCAATGCTATTCATTACAATCCTACTGGTAACATGCTCATACTTGGTGGTTTTGGAAACTTAAGAGGCGGTGTTGAGGTTTGGGATGCTCCTAACCGGAAACTAGTTGCAAAACTTGAGGCACCAGATACAACTCTCCTTGATTGGTCTCCTGATGGCAAGCACTTTATGACTGCCACTACTGCACCAAGATTGAGAATGGGCAATGGGTATGTTCAAACTGAATTGCTTTTTGTGTGGAATTAATTTCTAAAATTTCACACTAGTTCTTGTCTGCTCTTACAGTTTCAAAATTTGGCATTATTCTGGTGCTCTAATGTATGAGAGGCCATGGAATAAACAAGAGGAACTTTGGGAAGTTCAGTGGCAAAGTTTTCCCCCAGGCTTGTTCAAGGAACCATCAATTAGCTACAAACAAGTTGAAGGAATCCAGCCAAGTCAGCCTACAGGTAATTCAGAATACCACTGATATTTGTCTCCCTCCTCATGCACATCTAAGAGATCATAGAGTTTTTTTTTTTTTTGTTTTGTTTGCTTGTCAATTTTAGCATCTAAACAAGTATATAGACCACCTTCAGCTAGAGGAACGGAATCCAAATTTAAACTTCATGAGGAGGAACTACCTCACAAACCTGGAGAAAATCGTAAGTTTGCTTTGTCTTGTTTGGTTCATTTTATTTCAAATCATCCTTGTTTTTAATGCTTTTATTGTGTATCCACAGCTCTTGCTCCCACAAATGCATCCAAAGCAGCGTTGAAAATGAAGAAGAAACGTGAAAATAAAAAAGCTAAGAAAGCTGAACTAGCGGCGCAAGGTGATTCAAATGATGCATCGGCCCCTGCAACCCCAGCAGTGAGAGATCCAAAGCCACCAGCCACAAATGGTCTTGCTTCTCTTCTGCCTGCTGATGCTGAAATAGATGACCCTGAGAAGCTGAAGAAATTGAAGAAAATCAAAAGTGTATGTGCATTGACCAAGTCACTGTCTTTCAGGTTGTTGATTCAAAGCTGTATTCTAATTACTTTCTTCTTCCTACAGAAATTGGGAGAAATTCACCGCCTAAAGGAGCAACAAGCAAGTGGCAAGCAATTAGAGATCAACCAACTGGATAAAATCAAGAAAGAAAACGAACTCTTGAAGGAATTAAAAGACCTAGCTTTGTGATGACACCATGAAGGCGCACTGCCTTCCCGTGCCTTCATTCCTTGTGTACAGCATCCTCCAGATGCTGAGGGTGCATGGATGCAGTGCATGCCTCCCTCAATGCCATTTAGCACATTTCATCTGGATCAAAATACCTCGCTTAAACATGGTATTTTTCCTCAAGCTTGTGTCACAAAGATTTCGGGAATTGAGGAACAAGTTCCTTCGTATCAACAGATGCTGTCTAGTGCGCTACAATCAAACACTACCTTTTCATTGGTTGCCTCTCTACGGTCCCGTGTACAGGCACAATTGGGTCCTACTGAAAAAATACCATCAATTTCGAAAGTACTTCAGAAGTGGCCACCAGGTTTAAGTGCTGGCTTCCAACAACAAAATGAACTTAACCAATCGGACCTTTACAAATTGCATCTGTGTTCAGTGCTACCATTAGCATGTTTTGCTAGTTCATCACCTGACCAAAAGTGTGAAAAAAGAATGCCGAAAACCACACAACCTAGCATTGCTTTGCCATTAGCTTCTCCTGTCAATTTCTCTGCACCAGCATTTAACCTGTGGACCACTGACTCGTTTACTCTTGATGGTGGTGGCTTGGAGCTTGGTGCAGCGACCAACCAAGCCTTTAAGTAGTGGGAGCAGCTCCCCATGCATATGTTGCACGTATACATTAATTGTTCACATGTAAGTGAATGAGGAAGAAGTGAATACTCATTTTTTCTGCTTTACATTTACTTACTTGGGACTCTTCCTTGTTATCATTTTATGATTTTGCTCACTTATATGTATAGTTATGCCTGTCATTTGTTTATTAAATTGTATGTAGGAACACAGAAAAGACTTAGGTCTGCCAGATACTTACTTCTTGGTTGTATTTTCTTTTGTTTGTGATACAACAAATGTACCTTACCAAAGTTGAGATTTAATGATTTCTGAGTAATTTGTATCTGGGTTTTGTATTTTGTCACTTACATACTTGATCAGCAAATGAAAAACTCCTACTTCCAATAACAGTCACTAACTTTCTAAGATAGTTTTGCAAATTTCAAATTTTTGGCAGTTTAGTTTGTGTTTTTCTATTTATTTGTTTGATTCCTTCAACTGTTTTGTTTTTCCCTCGTTTTCTCTCTGTACTGATAATTTTACTAGTGTTTTTGTCATTTATTTCACCTTAAGCACAATCATGTACATAAACTGAAAGGAACGTCAATGTATCCATTATATTTTTCTTGAACTTAACTTTATCATGATGAAGTTTGTACTAATTGGGTAATGTCAAATAGGAGAAGTATTCTGACTAGCCAATGTTAATTATGGTCGTCTCTTAATGTGTCATGATGGATTATAGTGATTTCAAAAATCTATTTATGGAATTTAAAAAAATAAAATATTCTGATATTTGTTAGCTCACAAGATGTGTTCTGTGGGCTGTAGGAATGTCTGTATATTTGTTCCTCAGGTGGAACAAGCACAAACATCTCGAATATATTTGTATATAACTACATTGATGTCAAACGTATGCATTATAGATTTTGATTCAACATAGCTTGTAAAAACTTGTGCTGTGCATTTAATACTTTGTGAAGAAGTATTTTCAAAGTGCCTTAGACTATTCTTTGCACACTATGGAATGTAACATCATTTTCTGTATTCTTTCCTTCTCCCTAGTTAGCCTCAAATTTTCCAACTTGTTGCATTGTCCTCCAATTTTTTCAAAGCTTTGGAATTTTTGAATGTGTATGTTTCTGCTCAGTTTCTCTGTCTCTGCATAGGGATGGCTTGTAAAAGAAAATGGTATGGGACTGTGAGTGCTTGGGGCTTCTCAATAATTTTTTTCATCAGCAACTTGTGAATGTGCATTGGTTATTTTAGGATTGCTTACCCTGAATTTTTTAATGTGATTATTGTGATCAGAGTTGGAGTTGTGACTGTGGTTCAAAAACCCTGTTGCATTGTTATCTACCTCTTACAGTGTTAATTCACTTTCCAGATGATTTAAAATCGTTACAAAGTCTATTTTCTGTATGATATGCGCTGGAGCTGTATTTTGCTGACATGAGATGCCGTGGTTGTCAACATCGGATAGAAAGTAAAGCATCATAAGTCATCCTTGACAGTTTAGTTTCCATCATTTTCACCCCTTTACCCCTTCACTCCGTCAACTGGACAGTAAAATTGGGTTCTTATCGCACACTGACTTCTGCTCTGTCCCCTGTCCTGCCCGAGTGAGTCGTGGGGTGCGCTTGAAAATCCACTCCTCGGTGGGTGCCGTTTTCGAACGCACCCTCCCACCACTGTAAAAATAACTCAGATGTAACAAATGACGCCGGTGTTCGGCGGGAGCGGCAGGGCAGCGGCTCAACGGGCAGGTAGTTGGCGTCACGTAGGCCTAAGTGCACGTGCACGCCGTTGATGTGAAACATACGCAAAATGGACCGAAAAATGTGTTCATCACGCAGAGGAAGAGATACGCTATAGAGCGATGGGATGGGGTGGGTTTGAAAGCAGCCTCAGGAAGCCCGACGACATTAGGAACTCGACTCGGACTTGACAAGTATTATTAGAGGCCACAACTCTAGCTGCCGATATCGGCCGACTCAAACACCCCCCCCCCCCCTCTACACATACGCACACACACTGGTCCTCCCTTGAGACCTCTGATCCCCGACACAGCCGTGGCAGCAGCCACACTCAAAGTGGGGAGAACCGGTAGGAACCTCGAGACGACGAGGGAGGGGGAAGGGAACAAGGGATGCATGCCAGTCTCATTACTTTTAATTTTTCATTGGGGGGAGGGGGAGGGGGTTGAAGGGCAGCCGGTGTATAGCTTCCCGAAACTACCCCCGCAGTCCTCCCAGGAAAACGGTTTTTCTCGTTCCACTTTACGGCCCCGAGGTCGCGACCTGGTGGAAAAAAAAAAGCAAAAAAAAATAATTCCAGCGCTACAAGCACTGAGTCGCCCTCGTTAACCGAACGATGATTAATTTGAAAATAGTCAATCACAGATTGAAAATTTAAGTTAAGAAAAAAATGAAATGAAAACGGACAGGTCTAACTTTTGAACCGACGGTATTGAAAGTTGGTAGAACCGCGGCATAGCTCCGCCCATTTCTGTGGCCCCATGTAGCGGCATATGAAGGAACTCCAATGAAACAACAAGAGTTACCTATAGCAACGACACTTGCTCGGGCTCAAAAAGTAGAATGGTCGATGCAGAGAGCTCCTCGCTCCTCGCTCCGCTCGGCGCCGCTCGGGATCAAAAACCACGAAATTACAGTTGTTGGCGGGGCTCCGAAACCGCGGAAGTCCCTCCTGAAGGTTAGGCGAGCGCCAAAAAGAAAAAAAGAAAGTAAAAAAAAGGAGCAGGCAGACGCGACGGCCAGTGCCGCGGTCCGCCTTCAAAGACACGACGGACACCGACATGCGAGAGACAAATTAAGTGACATAGGGGGGTACACGGCGATGGCATAATCACCAGACTCATAGACTCCTACCAAAACCACCACAGAGGTGTGCGGTTTCAAGACGGAGCGGTCAGGAAACGAATTCACCTGACATCATCTATTCTTGAGAAGAAAGTTCCTTCCGATAATCCTTGAGATTTTGGGAGGGGGCAATTTTTGGACGCCGTTCACTTGGCAACACTGTCATCACGCCCACCAGTTGTGTGGGGGGAGAGGAGGAGGGGGGCACTTCTGACTCATTCACGAGAAGGACAAAGACACACCCGGCGTAGACAGAGAGAGGGAGAGAGAGTGTGTGTGAACGCGTGCCGTACTGGGGGGGGGGGGGGGGCAACGCAATATTTAAGATCCCGGAAAAGAGACTCAAGAGTGGAATCTCGGCGGTGGCGGGTGGCCGGTGGCAGCCCGGTCCAGGCGAGAGCGCCTGCGAGGTAGGCCGCGCGCACACACGGCTGCGCGCCGCTCCGCCGGTTGCCTATGCCAGCTTCCGCAGGGGCCCGCCAGCCCGCCAGCCACTGGCCCCGGAGGAGAGGAGAGAGGGGGCAGGGGGAAGAGGTGTTATTCCCGATGTGTGTCGCAGTTGCTTTGCCGCCAAGCGGGAGGGCCGGCCCCGGCCCCGCTGTTGCAGTCGATGCAGGCGGCGGCGGTAGCAGTGGCAGCGGGGTGCTGGGGCTGGGGGTGGTTTTGATGCGTGCTGCTCTGCTGTCCGTTCTGCACTCGCCGCGCCGCGCGCATTCCACTCAGAGGTGGCGCTGGCGTCGGTGCAGTCGTCGACGGCCTGCGATCTGTCACCCCTTCCCCCACCGGGCGGTACCGCAGGCCAGCACCCCCTCCGCGTCACCCCCACGACGTCGTCGTTCACCCCGCCACTCGACGGCTGGTACTCGGTAGGGCAGGGCCCCGCCCGGGGAGGGGAGGGGGGCCCATCGGCCGCAGAGCACGCCGACGAGGCAGGCCGCCCGTCCCATCCACTCCGCCGCCGGCGAGGGCCCCGCCAACACCCTCAGCTCAGCCTCTGCCGCTGCGTAGGGCTCGGCACGGCTAGCGCTAGCACTTGTGGACCCGCCGGCCGGTCCCAGCGACCGCCCGGCTCAGATTACCCGCGCGCTACCCCCCCCCCCCCCCCCCCACACACACATAGGGCCGTCCCCACCTCCACCCTCGCGAGCCGGACGGGGGCGGTGCGTGGCGGGAGGGGAAGGGGGAGGGGGGAGGGGACGCAACAGCCCGCCTTTTATAGCCGTGGTGAGCGGCCAAGAAGTGAGCAAGAGTGCGAGCGGGTGGGAGAGAGAGAGAGAGAGAGAGAGAGAGAGAGAGAGAGAGAGAGAGGGGGGGGAAGGGTTCGGGGGGGGGGGGATCGCCAGGGTAGGTTGACCCACTCAACAGCACCCACTTGGAGGCGAGCGGCGAGCGCCCCCGCGGCTCCGCCCCGCCGCTACCGCGCCCAGTCCCCCTCCCCTCCCAGCTTGTGCAGCGGTTACTTCCGCACGGAACCGGACGTACACTCGTATGAGAAATAATTTTCGCGTGGTTTTGACGCTGCCCCGCGACAGTTTTGTCGAGGAAGGTTTTGTCCGAGAGGTGTGGCGTTGTTTGGGCCCCTGAAGTCGGGGCTCCGGTGACGTGACGCGTTCTGCCCTAATAACCCGCGCACTCCACTCCACCTCCCCCACCCCCTCCCCCGGTGCACCTGCCCGCACCTGCCGCAGTACACTGTGTCCGAGACACCTGCCAATCAGTGCTGCGCCCGCTGCGCCCCGCCCCGACTGGCTGCTTGAAATCACTTTGAGATGCCTGCCGCGCCACGCTGTGCCGCGCCATGACCTGCCGTCAGGACCGTCAGGGACAACGAACTCCAAATCATCACAACAAGACCGCTGCACTCTGCTTACAAGGGAGTGCCTCCTACAAGAGCAAAATAACACTGTGGCCCATACTTTGGGATTTTATAGAACTGTCATGGGAAATAATGAGTTTCATAAAATTTTTAATTCTCAGTGTAATGACTTGAGATGTCATTTTTGTTTGGTCTCAGAATTGTAAAATTTTGCGATTTCTCGCCGTTTTAGGAAATGAGGAAACGTCTTCTTTAAAAAAAATCTCGATTTAAAAAAAAAACATTTTGGTGAGGTTTTTGAGTTTTGGAGCCCCTCAAAACTTTGTAAAAACCGACTTCAGCTAAAATTTTTATGAAATTCATTCGTTCCTATGATGGTACAATGGAATATCCCAAAAGTATGGGCCACATTGCTACTTTACACTTGTAGGCACTTCCGCACGGCGCTTCACGGAGAAAAAAAGTTGGTGGTCGCAACTAATTTTTAAGTTGATTTTCAGACAAGCAGTAAATTTTTGTTCGGCGAACTAAAATTCTGTTGCATTCCTCGAAACGTTAGCTGCTCCAACGCCGAGGTTCGCTGAAAAAGCTAAAAGCAGAAAAAAATATGTTTTGTGCCCACAACGAACCTTTTCGTAGGAGCAATTAACGTTTCGTTAGTGCAACTAAAATTTAGTTCCCCCAACAAAATTTTAGTTCGCCGAAAAAAAATTTACTGCTTGTCTGAAAATCAACTTAAAAGTTAGTTGCGACTACTAATCTCTTTTCTCCGTGTTCATCTGCAACAGGTAGTGTACTTCCCCCTTACGCCCGTGCGTGCCGTGCACGCAGGGGTCGTGGTGGCCAACCCAGCAGGCGCCAGAACCCGCATCGCTCCGATAGAAAACCCGCCCAACCTCTTATCTGCCTCCACCCGAGGCTCCGAGCTGTGTGTCTCCGAGGAGGAGATGAGGTAGAAGGGACGCCTCTTTGGCGGCCCGCGGTGTGTGTCACTTGCCGCGCCACGCCGTGCTCCGCTCCACCGCCTCGCATCACCATTTTATTTATAAAGCCGGCAGGAATGCAAACTGCTGCCCTGTCCTGTCCGGTGAGGGCCCGGCGGCCGGCAGCCAGGGCCCCGACCCAACCCGACTCGCTGACGATTCGTCTCGTCGCCCCGGTGGCGGCCTGGCCTCGGCGGGTCTAGGCTAGGCGGGCTACCCCCACTCGGCGCTGATCCAGTAGGTTGTATTTGAGCCCGCTGCCTGAGTGTATAGTCTCCTAGCCTCCCTGTCTCTCTCCGTCTAGGGGAGCAGGAGCAGGTGCTACCCTCGCAGCGCCGTCAAACAAACGTCACCGGCGTTGCACAACAGTAACAACCCACGGGGCGGAGGCGGCGGGGCCGGGGGCGGGCCGGGGGCGGGCTGGGGGCGGGCCGGGGGCGGGTGACGCCGCTGTACGTGTTTACAGGCCTCCGCCGAGGCCTCCACTCTCCACCCCGCCGGCCTCAGCTCCGACGCGCCCCCTCTGAGCCCCGGCCGGCCTGCCTGTTGATCGGGCTCTAGACGGAACGCAATGCCAGGCCAACCTCCACGTGAGCGTGAGTCACCACAAGGGGGAGGGGGCGGCCACAAGTCAGGAAGCGCGTCTCGATTGGCATCGGCGATTCTAGATCAGGGTCGCGAAAACTGAAAAATTGCGACAAAAAAATCCGCGAAGTGTTTCATTCAGATGTCCTAAATTTTTCGTTTTTTGGTTGTTGAAATTGCGTTGCAATGAACCCGGGAAATGGCGGTGGTCAGTGGTGGTCAGTCTTATGGTACTACCCCCACTCGTCGGAATGCATGGTTTTACTGACGGCTTTTCGACACGGAGATTGTGCTGTGGGATTTATGGGCGTCCGCAATGTCACAGGGGACGGCAGGGCAGCGGCAGGGTAGGGTCGGGCGGCGCTTTACAGCCTCACGCTAACGGCGCTCACTGACTCCATGCGCCAGAAATATGCCATGCCACAGCCGCTGCTCCGACTCATACGCCGGATTTCCCCCTCAGCTTGCACCCGCGGACTTTTGCCAAAAAAAAAAGGAAAGAAGATGTTTGGGTCTCGTCCCGCCCGTCTCCTGTCCCGCCTCCGCCTTGTGCCGGTAGCCGGCCTTTACGATGTGCACAAGTGTGCACCGTGTCAGGAGGGTCGCCTACTCGCAGGCCTGTGCCGTGCCGTGCCGTGCCGTGCCGTGCCGTGCCGTGCCGTGCCGTGCCGTGCCGTGCCGTGCCGTGCCGTGCCGTGCCGTGCCGTGCCGTGCCGTGCCGTGCCGTGCCGTGCCGTGCCGTGCCGTGCCGTGCCGTGCCGTGCCGTGCCGTGCCGTGCCGTGCCGTGCCGTGCCGTGCCGTGCCGTGCCGTGCCGTGCCGTGCCGTGCCGTGCCGTGCCGTGCCGTGCCGTGCCGTGCCGTGCCGTGCCGTGCCGTGCCGTGCCGTGCCGTGCCGTGCCGTGCCGTGCCGTGCCGTGCCGTGCCGTGCCGTGCCGTGCCGTGCCGTGCCGTGCCGTGCCGGGGCTGTCTCCTCGGAGGTTGCCGTTGTCGCCAACACGTTGGCGCCACAGCTCGCAGCGTCTGTCTGCCCGCATATAATAATAATAGAACACCTTCGGGCCGGAAAGTGGCATTACTGTCACAAGTTTCCCGAAATAAAATCCAATTAGGTCTTCATAATTACCCGCTGTGCCCAGAGTAGAATGGCGATTAAAAAAAAATACTAGTATACTTCGTGAAATACTGCTAGGCCCGAAGTATCACTAGACCCGCCGCCGGTAGATTTTCGCACGCCGCCGCCGCCAACAAAATTTTGCCACAGTTGTCCCGCAGAGCAGAACTGCTGGCTCGCGCGCTGGGCTTGGTCAGTCCCTTACTGTGCCACGTTCAAGCGCGGATCCAGGGGGGGGGGGAGTTGCGGCAAAGGGTTAATTGCCTCCCCCCCCCAAGGCACCCGAATGGCGCCGGAAATGTAGGCAACCGGCATAACTTTTCCGCCTGTAAGTAGGCAGAAAGCGTGACTTTGCCCCATCCCCCACAAAAGCCGCTCCTGGATCCGCCACTGGCTACGTTACCCTATCGACCCCTCTCCACCCGACGCCGTGATCTCACAAACGAATCTTGTTCCGGTGTGCGAATTGCCAAAGAAAACGAAGGTGTCAAGCAGTGTGTTATGGTCATCGTGACCACCATCGTCATCATGGTGCCGGCTGGCTGCCGTTCTATTTTAGTGCCCTATTGTTCGTGACATTGTAATACTTAGCGTTTGTGTGCGTGGCCTAGGTGTGGTGTGTGTGTGTGTGTGCGTGTGTGCGTGTGTGCGCATGCGGTCCGCGTGGCGGCGTGCATCCCGCGTCGGCACTGTTCATTGAATTCGTTCACAAGACACGCTCGTCCTGCAGCCCAGCGTCCCACCAGGCCCGCGCCCGGGCACCGCACCCCTCCCACCGAGGGCACAACCGGGGGGAAACAACTCGGCAAAATCGTGTGCCCCGGATTACGCTGTTTTCTCCCCGCTGGATTACCCCAGATTACCCTGGATTACCTCGGATTACCCTTGGATTACCCCGGATCACCCGAAATTTTCTTTAAAAAAAATAAAATAAGATTACCTGGGGTTAATCTGGGCTGGATTACCCCAAATTACCTTTGGATTACCCCGGATTACCCCAACCGTCCGTCGGATTATCGAAGTTGTTACCCCCTCGGTCACAACCCACCCCCGAGTCGAGCTGAGCAGGCCAACGAGCCGTCGGAGGGACACCGGACGAGCCGCCGACACGCGGGATGAAATATCAAGCGGCCAGAAATTTCTATAAATAAAATAAGGTTGTCTAGCTCTCTCTCTCTCTCGCTCCCTCTCTCTCACCGACCGACGCGGTAGTTGGTCGGAGTGGGTGCGGCGAGGTGTCAGCGCCCCCTCCCCCCCCCCCCTCGGCCCTCCCTGTCTTGTCCGATCCATCCAGGGCGGGCGCCGTACAGGAAGGCGCGCACTCGCGCATCCAGGGCAGGCCTGCCAACAGTACAGTGAGCACGACCATCGACTGACATGACATGACCATCGTCACACACAATCATCAATCACCATCATCGTCAACTACTATAATGCTCGTCAGTTACCATCACCATACTGATACCTAGGGATCATCTTTTGGGGGGAAGGGGGTAATTTTTCCCTTACCCCGCCTCCTTTCCGCCGAGACGGGCAGCCAGAATGCACTCGTTGTCGCGCCAGTCCCCTTCTTTGCAAATCTGCAAATGCAGGGCGACGGCAGGAAGGATCGTGAAGGAAGGGGTGGCTGAGGTAAGAGGGGACTGCCTGCCCGGGATTCGGACCCTCTACCACCTGCCCCCGGACCTACAACCTCTCTGACACACGGCCGCACACAACTTGATTCATTCGAGGAGCCCCGCTGCTGCCCCCGCTGCCCCCGCTGCTGCCCCCGCTGCTGCCCCCGCTGCTGCCCCCGCTGCCGCCGCTGCCGCCGCCGCCACCGCCGCCCTCTAGGCAAACGACCCCAGCCGGGGCGTGCCCTGCAGTGGAGGCCCCACCCCCTTTTAAGAGCAGCGGCAGGTGAGGGAAGAAACAAGCGGAATGGCGGATGAGAAATCGCGCGCCAACCACACTCGGCATTATCGTGGCCGCGTGACTGAATGTGACAGGTATGAGAAACACGTGGGTGGCGTTTCGGGGCGGTGTGGAGGCTATTGATACCGTGTGGTTAGCATGCGGACCTCCCGTACCTGGCCTTGTCTCGAAGTGTTGTGTACGAAATGTAGATAGGAGCGAATGAGGGGGGAACAGTGGTCGCACGCATGTGGTCCAGACCCACGGAGCCGAAAGAGAAATCGCGCTTAGCATTCCTCTGTCGCTCTGTCCGAACCATTAGCAAGGCGTGCACCTCACTGCGCGAACACCTGAGGCACCTGAGGCCCCTGGGGGCACACGGGCCCCCTGCAGGTCGACGGGGCTGGGCCGTGCCAACCCGGTGAGAACCCGAGTAGCCGAGAGCGTGTGAGTGGCGGGGAGGGGAGGGGAGGCTGCGGGGGCGTTCGGCCGGGGGTGGGGGGGGGGGGACTGACGTGGCGACGGGCCGCCGCCACGCTGCCGCCGCCACCGTTGCTACCGCGGCCCAAAATACCGGGGAGGCTGCTTGGGGCAGCGTGCCGAACGCGACTGCAGGACCGTGGGAGAAAGAGAGAGGGGGCGAGCCCTGTGGCCCGGCCGGTTCGACCCCGCCCCTCCCGCCCCCGGCTGCCCCCGGCTGCCCCCGCCCTGCCCCCTCCGGGCCCGCGGAGCACGCTTGAGTCTGAGGTCCGCAGTCAGTCGGCGCGAGATTCGTCTGCCGCGACCACCCCGATCGACACCGCACCCCCGGAGTGAACGTGACTTTTTCCTGGGCCCGCCATTCGAAAAGAAAGACTCACTGTTCACTCCCCAAAGACAGCCCCCCAAGACTAGCCGACATGTCCGGAATAACCAAAACCAGCAAGTACACGTACCGGAGCACGGGCCACGGGGGCGGCGATGCCAACGTCAGCATCGAGTACTCGGCTGACCTCACCGCGCTCACCCGGCTGGAGGTAAGCGACATCGTCAGGGCTGCCGCCGCCGGCCGCCGCCGGCCGCCGCCACCGCAGCCTCCAGGCCCCCGTCAACGCCCGCCCCGCTCCAGCCCGCCCCGCCGGCCAGCGATTCTTGGGATTAACGCGCGGGGACGCTTGCCGAAGAGGAACCAAAGTGCCAGTGCCAGTGCTATCAGTGAAAGTGAATAAAGCTGTCTCGACTCAGCGTGAAAGTGAAAGTGAATCATCAGTCAGTCAAGTGCGCGGCCCGTGCGTGCCTATGCGTGTGCCGCGGCCTGGCGTTGGAACGCGCCGTGCGACGAGTGCTCAGTGTCGAGCGCGCGGTTGCGGCCTGCAATCAGTGGTTGTGCCTCGTGCCCCGGGCCCGGGCCGTGTGACCAGAAGAGGCCGCCGAGAGCCGAGGGCCGACAGTGCCGGACCCCGACCCCAATATCACAAGCATACTTCATGCCAACCAAAATGCACTTCCCCGATATATTTCTCTGCGATGTCTTTCCCGCTCGTATAGAGAGGGGTGGAAAGCTTTTTTTTTTTGTCGGACTGAAAGGTATTATCGTGGCGTAATTTTGTCGAGATGTTGCAGTTGTCATTTTCAAATTGCCCGCGGGGCCTGGCCTACCCCAAGTCCCCGGAGCAGCCAAGTGCTCTGTGCTCAAGGGCGGCAGCAGCTAGCAGTAACAGCAGTAGCAGCAGTTTGCTTTCCTCGCCCTCTCCCTTACCCGCCGCCAGCGCCGCCACCGCCACCGCCGCCGCTGCCTCGGCAGTGCGAGCGAGGATCTAGATTTGGGTCTGAGCGGCGGTGGGATATGTTACAGAGCCGCCTCTGCCATGCCCCCCCCTCCTCTCCCCCCCCCCTCCTCCTACCGACTCTCGCTCGCTCGAGATGACTCACCTTGCACCCTCCCCTCCTCCCTTTCCGCCCTGCATTTCACTCAACTGGTTAGCACAACATATTTTTTTAAAAGCAGTTATCTCCTTTAAATTGAATTGTCAATTCAAAAATGATTGTAGTCATACTGCCATTTTATAGAAATTCTGTGTAGCGTATGATTTTTTTTTTTTTTTTGAACGGCGTAACTGAGCTGTGACGTTTTTCAACGAATAAATCAAAGAGGGGAGCTCATGAAGGCGTTGGATCTCCATGAGTGTCTACGCATCCGTTCCATCATCACTCCCATCGAATCCCATCAAGATGGAGTTCAAAGTATTCGGCATATCCATGTTCGTCATGGAAAACATTGACCCGGGCCACATGCGGACTGTCAAACACGCTTGTGAAGGGTGTGGCGAAGCGGCGAAGATTTCAACGCAGTCGGAGATTTCGCTGGCTGGCTGGAGCTGGAGCTGGAGCGGGGCGCGCTGGAGGACTGGAGCTCGGACGGAGCCCCTGTGAACTCCGGCGTAGGCAGACCCGCAGGACGCCCGGGCGCAGCGGGTCGGCCTACCATCGCAGGCGCTACGGCCTCAGACAGCCTAGACAGCACAGAGTGCCCTTCTCTCAAGTCTACGCACCGGAATGTCAGTGTTCTGTTAAGCACATCACAATACACGTGGATTGCAATGAAACTGAGTTTTTTATTGTGTGTTTTTTTTTGTATCGTTTTACGAACAGCAGAGCGCGTTTTTAAATATCCGATGTGACATTCGCGTTAATTGTGACTGCCTGACGCCCGTTAACACTCGAACAATCTCACTGATTCTTAAAAATCAGCCACGTGAAAATTTACCAGTGTTTGTGTATAGCATATCCTTCACTGTCACGAAAAACCATCTCACAAACACGCGCGGAGCGAAAATACGTGTTCCTTTTATTTCCAATGTCGCGCGTTGTAATTGCAGGATGCTCTTTGTTTGTGTTGCAGGACAAAATCCGCCTCCTCCAGGAGGACCTCGAGTCCGAGCGCGAGCTGAGGCAGAGGGTGAGTAGAGCACCCGGCCCGGCCCACATAACCCATCCCCCCATCCCCCATTAATCCTCCGCCGTCCGCGAAAAGCGAAAAAAAAAAAAAGGGCACCGTCGACGAGGAAGCGGAATTACGAACGATCGTCGAGAAGAGCCGCGAAGGTGATCGAGCCGAGCCGAGCCGAGCCGAGCCGAGCCGAGCCGAGCCGAGCCGAGCCGAGCCGAGTCGAGCCGACTCGAGCAGAGGTGTTTGGCGGCTCGCCTCTGTAAATTTAGAGGCGGCCGGCGTCGCGGGCCACTCCGGCCCGGTCCGGCCGGCCCCTGCCCCCGGCCCCTGCCCCCGGCCCCTGCCCCCGGCCTCTGCCCCCGGCCCCTGCCCCCGGCCCCTGCCCCCGGCCCCTGCCCCCGGCCTCTGCCCCCGGCGCCCCCGGCGCCAGCCACCCACGACCATGTCCACAGCGGAACCGCGCCGTCCCCGTCCCCGAGAGTCAGGGTCAGAGCTGCCGGCACTGCCACTCTAGCGCAGGAATGTTGGCAGGGCACGTTACTCTGTCGAGAACAACCGGTACCCACCACAGGTACCCGCCAGGTAGCCACAGGAGGCGCCGCTGCTGTCGTCCTTGGGGGTCCAAAATACACAACTATTATTAACGGCGTGGAACTTCCTCCGTGAGTTTCTAAAAAAAAAAAAAAAAAAAAACTCGCGCTCGCGTTCACACAGCCCGGTATTCGAATTCAGCCCCAGCCTGGCCAGTACCGCCTTGGACGACGGTACTTCCTTGTCCTCTCTCGGGCAGACTGACGTCACTGCCCGCGTCCATCCCAACTCAAGCATTCTCACCTTGCCCCTGGTGCGTTTTACTTTCCCCCTGTCTTTTCTGGGAGTTCCCTTGTTGTTAAACTAGTTAGATAAAAAAAAATGTGCGAAAGTCGTTAATTGCGTGGGTGGGGTGAGGGGTGGGGGGTTGGGGGGTGGGGTTGAGGGGTCGTGTTGATACAGGCACGAGCCCAAAGGCAGCCCGTGGGGAACGCAGCGTGCGAACCGCGCACCAACACACTAGCGACGTTAAAAATAGGAATCGCTCCCCCCTCCTCTCTCCCACTCTCTCTCTCTCTCTCTCTCTCTCTCTCTCTCTCTCTCTCTCTCTCTCTCTCTCTCTCTCTCTCTCTCTCTCTCTCTCTCTCTCTCTCTCTCTCTCTCTCCTCCGCCATCCTCGCTTTCCACTCGTCCCCGCGATATCTACCTGGGGAGAAGTCAGTCAGTACGGGTATTTTCGTCGGGTGATCTATTTGGGACCTGCTCCACATATTCTTACTGCCGATCCCTCCCTTCCAAAACCCCTTTCAACCGTTTTCTAATCTATTTTATTTCTGTTGGATGCCAGATCGAGCGCGAGAAGGCTGATCTCTCAGTGCAGGTCATCTCCCTGTCAGAGCGTCTCGAAGAGGCTGAGTGCGGTGCCGAGGGACAGGTTGGGAACAACTCAACAATTTGTTTCTTCTTTATCTCAAGTGAAAACCTTTGCTCTTTGAATTCATTGTTTTCTTCCGTTGCGACAGTTCGAGATCAACAAGAAACGCGACACAGAGCTCACCAAGCTCCGCAAGCTTCTCGAAGATGTCCACCTGGAGTCTGAGGAGACCGCCCACCTGCTTCGCAAGAAGCACCAGGAGTCGGTCGCAGACTTCCAAGACCAAATCGACTGTCTCTCCAAGCAGAGGCAGAGGTAGGGTGTCGCTCTGTAGCACTGCCGCTCAGCAGACGAGAAAGACAAGCAGATTCACTCACATTTTGTGGTTTCTTTCCGGCCAGGATTGAAAAGGAAAAGACCAAATTCCAGCAGGAAGTTTTCGAACTGATGTCACAAGTTGAGAACATCAACAAGGAGAGGGTAAGTTTTTTTTTTACTTTATTTTTATTTTTAGGTAAATACGTGACACACAGACACGGATTGTTCATCTCATTATTCCGCCCCTGCAGGTTATCGCCATCAAGCACTCCGAGAAGCTCGAGGTCTCCATCCACGAGCTGAACGTGCGCATCGAGGAGCTGAACCGCACCATCGTCGACATCACCTCCCACAAGACCCGCCTCTCCCAGGAGAACATCGAGCTCACCAAGGAGGTCCAGGACCTCAAGGTCAACATCGAGAACGCCACCTACCTCAAGAGCCAGCTGGCCGGACAGCTCGAGGATGCCCGCCGCAGGCTGGAGGACGACGAGAGGGTCAGTCGTCTTCTTTTTTTCTTCCCTCTATCTCTTTTTTTGTTGAGTTTTCCGGCAAAGAATTAAGTCGCTGACCGTCCTGCTGCTGCTGCTGTTGCTGTTCCAGAGGCGCTCCATGCTTGAGCAGTCCCTCCACCAGGTCGAGGTGGAGCTGGAGTCTGTCCGCGTGCAGCTGGAGGAGGAGGCTGAGGCCCGCCTGGACCTGGAGAGGCAGCTGATCAAGGCCAACGGCGACGCCCAGGCCTGGAAGAGCAAGTACGAGACCGAGGCCGCCGCCCGCGCCGAGGAAGTGGAGGAGATCCGCCGCAAGTACACCGCCCGCCTGCAGGAGCAGGAGGAGCACATCGAGACCCTCATCGTCAAGGTCAACAACCTGGAGAAGCAGAAGTCCCGCCTGCAGAGCGAGGTCGAGGTGCTCATCATCGACCTGGAGAAGGCCAACAACACCGCGCGCGACCTGCAGAAGCGCACGGAGCAGCTCGAGCGCATCAACATCGAGATCAAGTCCCGCCTGGACGAGACCGTGCAGCTGTACGAGCAGTCCCAGCGCGACCTGCGCAACAAGGCCCAGGAACTGCAGCGCACCGTGCACGAGCTGGACAAGACCCGCGAGCAGAAGGACGCCCTGAACCGCGAGAACAAGAAGCTGTCGGGTACGTCCCTCGCGCCTCCTGTATCTAAATCTGAAGGGACGCCGCCCCCGGTAACTTAGCGTTTGTCACCAGACGACCTCCACGAGTGCAAGGCCAACCTGACCGAGCTGACCCGCCGCCTGCACGAGCTGGAGCTGGAACTCCGTCGTCTGGAGAACGAGCGCGAGGAGCTGACCGCCGCCTACAAGGAGGCTGAGGCCGTAAGTGTGTTGCGTGTGTGTTTGTGTGCGTGCGTGCGCGCGTGCGTGTCAGACCCTAACGCCGGGCCACTGTGCTGCCGTGCAGGGCCGCAAGTCTGAGGAGCAGCGCAACCAGCGCCTCACCGCCGACTTCAACCAGTTCCGCCACGAGGCCGAGAAGCGCCTGACGGAGAAGGACGAGGAGATCGAGTGCATCCGGTGAGTTGAGTGCCGACGTCGAGGTGGGGATTCCAGAATTGCGATTGAATTCCTTCGAAACTGTTTTCTTTTTCTCTTTTTGCTGCTGTCCTGGAAATGTTTTTGGAGAATTTTGTGGGCGTTTCACGAATTCCAAATTTCGAGTTTTGCGAATTTTTTAGTCAGCTTTCCTTGTAGTCAGGGCCGAAAATGACAGATTTATTTTCCCACCTGTCTTTTGAGAATAACGGATTTCTGAGTGGCGCACTCATCACACACTCTCAAAAATGAATGCACGATTTAAGTATAAAATGCTTTAAGTCAAGCATATTTCATGCCTGCAACGCCAAAAGTCCCACACGCATATCATGCTTGATTGAAGCATATTATGCTTGATTGAGGGATACGATATGCTAGCCCCAAGAATACAATGCGTGCCTCAAGCATCATATGCTAGTGCCAAGCATACAGACGGTTGATGTACGCAGATGATTCTTAAATCCACAAAATCCCACAAGAACACAAGATTCGCATCAAAATCGCTTTGAATCAAGCATTCATTTTCGAGAGTGCACGGACGTGCATACCCCGCGCCGCGCGGCGGGGAGTGTTGACGGGCGTGCGTGCGTGTGAGGTTCCGCTGGCGGCGTGGGGTCGTCTCAACCCGGGAACTTACGGCGGGACCTGGCGGGCGCTTGGGCGCGGGGTATGGCGGACTCCTCGTCGGGCACTCCGAGCGGGGGATGGGGGTGAGGAGTGAGGGGTAGAGACGCAGGCACAGGCCCAGCAGGCACGACCGGCCCGCGGCCCGCGGGTGCGGAGCTCTTCAGAAATACCAGCAGCGGCCGGCGAGCGCCTGCAATGCAGCGATAGGCAACCCGCCGCACCGCGGTGGCCCGCGGCGGCCTATGCTCCCGGCGCCCGGCGCCCCCCGCGCAGAGCTCTGTCAGCACCACCGCCCTCTGGCCCGCCCTCTTCCTCTTCTCCTCCATCATCATACTCACGGCCGCTTTGTTCTCCTGCTTCGAACGGCACCGCCCGCCTCGCACGCCAGCTACACCGCCGGTGACCGCGACCCCAACCTTTAAACAACTTTTACCCACCGAAACCATGGCGGTGTATTACTGCCTTGTTATCGGCAATTTCGGTCTAGGAGGGGCGCTGAGGGGGGGGGGGGGGCACTGCGGCAAGCGGCATCACCGGCGAGGGTCTATTTCAGTCAAGGGGCCCAGCCGGCCCGGGCCAGTGCGCTACAGCGGGAACACAGCGGCCGCAGCAGTCAGGACTCACTTCAGAACTGCTTCACTTTTTGCGCGCCTTCAGTCCGGCGGGGGGTAGGGGGGGGGGCAAACACAGTTAACTGAGGGGGCATTAGGGTTAGCGGAGCACCGGCTGTGTGTCTTAGTCCGAGGAAAAGGGGCGGAGGTGCATGTCAAGGCAGTCTCGGAGGCAGCCCCCCCCCCCATCCCCCCCGAGCGAACGGCTCAGCAGGCGCGTGAGAGGCCCGGCCTGGCTCCCGCAAATCGGTTGTGTTCCCAACTGTGTCTAGAGTCCGGCTACGGGTGGCGGTGGCGGTCTGCCCCCCCCCCCCCCCCCCGGTGACGCCCCCCGGTGACGCCAGCCGCCACCGCCGCCACCGCCGCCGCTACCACGCGCGGTGATGACGTGCCTCGCCGCGTAACTCTTGGCAGGCGCACGGCGGGGCGGCGGGGCGCTTTCCCTGCTGCTGCCTTTTACTTTTGGCAGAGAGCTTGCAGGGGCAGCCGTGCGGCCAGGGCCGTGCGTCATGTGTCACCTGTGGCGTCGGAGCAAACCAAACATGCACAATAAGAACGTGTCCCTCCCGGAACGCGCGGAGCGCGCGGGAGAAAGAAAATGATTTAAATAAAATGGGCGTAGAGGCCTCGCTGGCGGCGGGGGCGGGGCGCGCGGGGGCGGGGCGCACGGGGGCGGGGCGCACGGGGGCGGCGGCGCCTTCAGCACCGGCTGGCTTCGGCCCCGGCGCGCGGCTGACCGAGACAATAGATGGAGCCTTGCCGAAGGCCGGAGGCCGCCAGCAGGGCCGGGGAAGTGCCTATCGCTTGGGGCTGGCAGTTCAGTTCGCAGAGACAATGAGGACGGGGCAGGGCAGGGCACAGGGAGGGTGGCCAGCCTGCCGCCGCTGCCGCCGCCGCCGCCGCCGCCGCTCTCCTCTCACCTTGCGTGCCGAGAGTCATCACGGTAATTATATACACCAAGGCCGCGGCGAGCGAGTACAGTCCGTAGTCGGTAACTCTGACCCAGCGGTGGGTAGCCGGGTAGGGAAAGAAAAAAAAACGTTTAATATAACAAAGTGGCCTGGGCCGGAGGCCGGGCCGGGCCGGACATCGAGCGTAAGCGTGACCCCGCTGCTGCCACAGCTGCCGCCACTGCTGCCGCCACAGCTGCCGCCACTGCTGCCGCTGCTGCCACAGCTGCCGCCACTGCTGCCGCTGCTGCCGCTGCTGCCGCTGGGGAGCGAGGCCAGGGGCCCGGAGGTGCCAGGTGACTGGTCAGGAAGCAGTTAGGAGGGCTTGACAAAAGGCCAGGGCCGGTTCTGGTTCATTTGGGGAATCGATGAACACGGTGTTAACGGTATTACACTCGAACGTAATCACGCAAAAAGGGTCCCGTATTGAGATGGTGATGATGATGATGATAATGGCAGGGGCGTAAAAACAAACCGAGCAAGGGAGGGGCGATGCTTTACGGGTTGCCTTGCCTACCTTTTGGAGCAAATTTTCAATGACTGCAGACTTTTTTAAAATATTGGTATTCTTTCAAAATTTTTGGAAGAACAATCAAGTTTTCGGCGATCGCCCCTATCCCCCCCCCCCCTCCGCCCTTTTTACGCGCCTGGGTAATCATGGTGATCATAATGATGATCACGATAATGACGGTGATCATAATAATGATCACGATAATGACGATAATAATGATGTTGATCACGATGATGATCATCATGATAATCATCACCATCATCATGACTCTTTTGGAGGTCACCGTGGCGGGGCGCACCGTGTGACGTGCCGTCGGCGGTGTACGGTGCCCGCCGGTGTACACACGCCCAGCCCAGCGTGAGGGTGCAAGCTGTGTTTACACCCCTGCAGTGCAAACAGAGGCCCTGCGGCGCCTGTCCTGGCGCTTGGAGCCGGTCAGCGACAGCACGGACCTACGGACCTCCGCGTCCACGTCGTCCAGGGTGTACAGCTGCTACGGCGGCGGCCCCTGTCGACGGCATCCTGGGCCCGAGCGAGCCGCACACATCAGGCCCTCGACCTGAGTGATGGCTGCTGCGCACGGCACGCTCACGGCCTCTCCTGCCCCCCCCCCCCCCCCCCTCCTCATCTACCCCTCTCATCGCACTTGCAAATTGATATATTTTAACGCAGCGCCCGCCGCGCGCAATGCAGGGGGTGTTCACTCTACGGGAAAAAATAATGAACAACATTTTAAAAGATGAAACGCGACTCTGTCTGACTTGTTTTCAGTCAATTTTCTGCAGCAGGGTTCCTCCTCAACATTCTATCGGGGTGTTGGCGGCGCCGCCTGCCTGCTGTTCAGGCCAGCCCCTTGTACACACAAAGGGGGAGAGGGAGAGGGGGGGGGCGAAGGCCGGCCGGAGGGGGTCGAAAGACATACAGGCCGCTCCGCTGCTCCGCTCCGTAGGGCGCCGCCTTGAGGACAGCAAGGCCGGTCCCGAGCCGCGACAGGGTCACTCGCTCCCTGCCACACCACACCGTACCGCACCGCCCTCCTCACCTACCCGTCACCATGCCACTCTAGCATGCAGCATGCTCTGTTCGGGTCGGGTCGGGTCCCGGGGTGGGAATCGAATCGATTGGAAACGATTAGCACACGAGAGGGCGGCGCGAGCACCCGAGGCAAGGAACCGGTGGAGGCAGACACAAGCGCAAGGGGCTGAAACCACCCCGTTTGTGTTAGTACACACAAAAAAATACAAAAAAACTCAAAACAAGTTTAAAAAAAGGTCGTACTTAAAATTCACGAAAATACTAGCCCCTCACCCCCCTCACCCCGAAAAAATTAAGAAAAATTTCAAAAAGTCATCGAAAGTCAACTAAAATTCACAACGATGTATACACCCAAAATTTAAGGTTTGTTGCTCCTCTGGAGGCAGCAAAAGCAGCTGGGCGGTGCATTATTGATAACACTATGGACGCAATCATGGTGGTGGTGGTCATGATCGCAATCGCACCGCCCCCGCGACCGCGGCCGGGGGGGGGGGGGGTATTGATTATCACGGCGGGGATGAGCGTGAGCGTGCACGGCGATCAGAGATAAAGCGGCGGATTGGGACTGGATTGGGACTGGACTGGGACTGGACTGGGACTGGACTGGGGCTGTTTCGTCGTCCCCGCACCGCACAGCACAGCGCCGACGGGGCGGAACGCTTGCAAGGCCTGAGGCGGCAGTACATGGCTTCGTCAGGCCTCGGCCCCGGCCCGCTCGTGTAAGATGGCCTGCTTGACGTTGTGCAGATGTGCCCGGCCCCCGGCCCCCGGCCCCGGCCCGCCCAGCCCGGCCACCGGCCCCGGCTCCTCCTGCTTCAAAGGGATGGGCGGCGCGGGCCCGGTCGTTCTGAGTGCCGCTGCCTCAGGTGACTGATGGTTAGGGCAGGTCACCGGCGCTCTGCCAGAGGCCCTGCCAGAGGCCGGGCAGCAGCAAGCAGAGCCTGGCAGAGACACGCCACACACACACATGGCCGCCGCCGACACGGGTGTCCCCTTGCCCTTTGCCCCCAATGATAGGGTCTCTCTCTGTCTGCCTGTCTTTCTCTCTCTCTCTTTAATGCTTTGGGATGCCCGATGCGCCGTGCATGACGGACTGTCGTCATAGCAGGACAGGGCCTCCGTGGCCTCTGCCGGCTTGGCCCCGCCCAGGCCCCCGGCCTCGGCCCCACCTCAGCCCCTCGAGCCAGGAGGCCCCGGGTTCCCCGCGGGCCCGGGGGTCCCCGTCGACGGTACCTCGTCTCTCTGCCACCTGATGGCGACTGATGGCCAGTCGATCGCCAGCCGAACGAAACGCGAGTCGTGTGAGGCGTGCCGTGCCCGGGCGTGCAGGCCAGGCGTGCACCCCAGCCGACCCATCCGACCCAGCGACCCGACCCAGGGCCCGGCCCGACCCACTCCGAACCAACCAAACCCCCGACCCCAACGATGGCCGGCCTCGATGAATTCGCAAAGTTCGTCAACGACCGACAGTACGAGCGGAGCCAGAAGGGCAAAGGCAAGACGAAGACGAAGACGGGCAGGGCCAGGCAGCGCGACAAGGGCAAGGGCCAGCAGGAGCGGACGTGGGAGCCGACCTTCACGGCCAACAACCCGGCGGCCCGCTACTACGACCCCACCGACGACCACGGCATCAAGGCGCACTTCCCGACGCCCGACTACTCCGGCGACATCAAGGAGTGCTGGCTGCGGGAGCACCCCCCGCGGCCCTACCACCCCGCCAGCGTGTCGGACCCCGCGTACCGCCGCCACCAGGCGGACGCCGATCGCCGCGCCCGCGAGCGGGTCCGCTTCACTCGGGCCGACCAGCTGTCGGTACAGCGCTCGGTGGGGGTTGCCAGCCTGCTCAACGCCAACTTGCACGCCGGCCCGCGCCGACCCCACGCGGCGGCCAGGGCCGCGGCCTGGGCCTACCCGGCGGACCTCGACGCGGACACCAGTCTCCGCCGCGACCTGCACCGAATCTCGGAGGAGCTCGACGCCGAGGACGCCCGCGCTGCAGCCGCCGCCGTCGTCGCGTCCGTCGCCGCTGACGCCGCCGAGAGGAGGAAGTTGAGGAATCAGAGGAGGAGGGAGCGAGGGTGGACCCCCGACGACGCCGACGACGACGCGCAGGACAAGCAGGACGACGAAGACGACAACGCCATGCCCACCAACGAGTACCAGGGCAAGTCGGCGCGGGCCATCGCCGGCAAGCTCATGATGGAGAGCGTGCGTAACCTCTGCCTGGACCGGTCCGCCACCGCACTCGGCCTGGACCAGGAGAGGGAGTCCGCCGTACTGGCCTCGGCCATGGCGCGCAACCGCCGCGTCGCCCTCCAGGCCGAGGAGGAGGTGGAGACCACGACGCTGGTGGAGGAGCGCCACATCACCCAGTCGCTGGACGCCCTCAAAAGGGACATCCGGGGCTGCCAGACCAAGTCCTCCGAGCTGCTCGAGGGCACAAGGTGGGCGTGGACACCCCGGAGGGTGAGGAGGGTGGGGACCTGGTGCTGCCAGTGCTGACTGGTGACGAGGCCAGCCTGACACCAGGCGCCTGCGAGTGCTCGGGTAGGCCAGCCCGCACGGCATGTGGCACGTGTGCGCGCACAAGTCGGGATTGCCAACCCATCCGGCGCCACGACATGACAGACGTACGAGGATGGTCCCTAAGGGTACGTTCATAAACTACGTGACTGATTTTAGGCCAATTGTTTTACCCCCCCCCCCCTCCCTCGCGTGACCTGGATAACCTAACCTTACCATGCATTAAGGCTGGCTCGTGACCAGAGGCTGACCCTTCCCCCCTAAGTTGGTCACGTAGTTTATGAACGTCCCCTAACCCTAACCAGTGGGACATGACTCCGCGCTCGAGTGCTCGGCGGAGCCGCGGGGCGTGGCCTCCTCCCGCCACGAGCCACCTGCGCGGTGCGTTGCTCTGTCTTATGTGGACGCACCTTCGCTATCTTGAAGAACGTCGAAATTGTGTCATTTAAAAAAATGTCAAAAAAATCTGTGCGAAGGGGTAGTCCAGGCCAAGCACCAAGGTCTTCGTCTTCGTAAACACCAATTATACTGCGGATTATTTTCGGAGGGTGAAGCAGAGGGTGGGCCCGGCCCTGGCGGCTCGGGGGGTGGGCTCAGCAGGGGCTGCGGAGCTGCGGCTACTCGGTGGACATGCCCGGGTACCATGTCTCGGCGCCAGAGGGTGGGTGTCATCTTGCGTGCCAATAAAGTGGCCTCGGCAGGCGGCCGAGATAGTGCAGTCTCTGTCGCTCTGTCTGTTTCTTTCTCTCGGCCGTTGCGGACGCAGCCCCGCTGGCTCGGCGGGTGCCACGGGTGCCACCCCCGGCTGCCAACGACGGTGTCATTGTCTGTGCCGGCCGCCACTAATGCCTGCGCATATTTACCGCTCACGCTCGTCATCCTCATCCCCAGCGACAGCACCGCGGAGGCAGCGTCCCGTAACCCCCCGCCATGGTGTGCCCCGCAGCGCCGCCCCGGCAGGGCCGGCAGGGCTTGCCCTTATTACCTGCTGCACTTTTAGATTGTCGCTCTATTTCTGTCAATGCTGGTTGTGCGCATGCGCGTTGCGCCGCGGCGGGGCGTGGCGGGACGGTGTCGAGCCGTGCGTGTACGCCGCGCCCCGTCAGCCCTCAAATAAGCCACACGCCGGCTCAAAGGGAATGAATGAATGATTGAATCGAGCCCGGAATAATTCAATCGATATGTTTCCCTCTTCTTTGCCATTTCCAGCAAGCAGACCGCCATCGAGATCGAGCAGCTCAATGCCCGCGTCGTGGAGGCCGAGACCAAGCTCAAGACCGAGGTGACCCGCATCAAGAAGAAGATGCAGATGACCATCACCGAGCTGGAGATGTCCCTGGACGTCGCCAACAGGAACAACCTGGAGCTGCAGAAGACCATCAAGAAGCAGTCAATTCAGCTCACCGTACGTCTGCCCCCCTCCCTCTCTCCCCCGCCGATACTCCCTCCGTTAGTAAGATGACTCACGCACTTGGTACCCTTGCCGTCCTACAGGAGCTCCAGGCCCACTACGACGAGACCCAGAGGCAGCTGGCCGTCACCCTGGACCAGTACGGCATCGCTCAGCGCCGCCTGCAGTCCATGACCGCCGAGCTGGAGGAGATCCGCGGCAACTACGAGTCGGCCCTGCGCTCCAAGCGCTCCGCCGAGCAGCTGTACGAGGAGGCCCAGAGCAGGATCAACGAGCTGACCACCATCAACGTCAACCTGGCCGCCTCCCGCTCCAAGCTGGAGCAGGAGCTGGGCACCCTCGCCGGCGACTACGAGGAGGCCACCAAGGAGCTGAGGGTGGCTGACGAGAGGTACCAGCGCGTGCAGGTCGAGCTCAAGCACACCGTCGAGATGCTGCACGAGGAGCAGGAGCGCGTCATCAAGATCGAGACCATCAAGAAGTCCCTCGAGATTGAGGTCAAGAACCTGTCCGTGCGCCTGGAGGAGGTGGAGGCCAACGCCATCGTCGGCGGCAAGCGCATCATTAGCAAGCTCGAAGCCAGGGTAAGTTTGGAGGCCAGCTCACACGGCTGACACCATCCAGATTCCAGACGAAACAGTTCCAAAAAAATTTCTTGGCCCTCAGATGCGCGACCTGGAGCTGGAGCTGGACGAGGAGAAGAGGCGCCACGCCGAGACCATCAAGATCCTCCGCAAGAAGGAGCGCCACGTCAAGGAGGTGCTGATCCAGAACGAGGAGGACCAGAAGAACATCGGCCTGCTGCAGGAGATGCTCGACAAGGCGACGTCCAAGGTCAACATTTACAAGCGACAGCTGAATGAGCAGGTGCGTAAGGTGTCCTGGGGTTGGATCACCAGCTCAGCTCTCGTATGTCGGCCGCACCGCACTCACCCCTGCTCGCCTGCCCATGTTTGTCTGTCTACAGGAGGGTATGTCGCAACAGTCGGTGACCCGAGTCCGCCGCTTCCAGCGCGAGCTCGAGGCCGCCGAGGACCGTGCCGAGAACGCCGAGAGCAACCTGTCCCTGATCCGCGCCAAGCACCGCACCTTCGTCACCACCTCCACCGTCCCCGGTTCCCAGGTGTACATGGTGCAGGAGACCAGAAGCTCATCCGAGGCCTTCTAAAGTGACATCTGGAAAAAATTAATAATTGAATGACATCGAAAGAAAGAAAGGGAAAAAAAGAGAACGGAATAAAGATGGAAAGGTTTGCGGTGACCATGTGAAAAGAAAATCAATACACGCGTTATTTTCTTGTTTATTTTCTCGTTACGTATTTATTTAAAAGAGGAGGGAGAGAGGAGGGTCGCGGCCGAACGATCTCTTGTCTGACAGTTCGCTATTCCATCACTACATTTCAAACACGCACTCTCTCGGTTTCTATCTTTTAATTTTATGTGTTTTTTTTAAGCGATATAACATAACACCAACACACACTACATGATACATATGCTAAGGATCGTACCAAGTCGTGGGGGACAATGGATATATGACTGTATAACCATACAATATTATATATATATCCGTTTCTCATTTTTTTGTAAGCTGCGAATTTCGTGTCTGCGTTTACATATATTCGCTTTGTCGTGTTGGTATTCCAAAAGTGTCGGACGAATGAGGAAGTGGCACTTGGAGGGAGCTTGTATTGCATTTAGTAGGGCCTGAATGGTTTGAACAGAATCTACCCGACTCACACCCCACTTGCTGGGAGGGGGTGGGGGTTAGCAGATTCTAGCAGCGTACCGGAACAAAACCAGCCGTCACAACTCACACGACAATTAAGAGGGGGAAAACTTTTTAATAAAAAAAATTTACAAAAAAAAATACAAAACGAATGGGAGCAGGCTGACGACCAAACATATTTTTAGGTGGATGTACGATGTAGGTCACACAAACATGAATATGGTCTGTGGGGAAAGTTTGTGTAAGATTAATATGAGATTCGGGAAAATGTCTCGAAGAAGCTGTCTTTATATGTGATTATGAACCTGAAATAAAGTTTGCTAACAACCCACGTTGTGTTGATGTGGAAGCCTGCACCGGCCTGCACCCTATAACGCAAGGATCAAGTTGGTCTGCCTCATCAACCTACCGCATGTTCGGACCTAACCAAGTCAACTCTGATAGGACAAACACGGATAACACATTACGTTAAAACGGCACACTCTGTGTACACTGCCCCCACGACGGCCATACCTGATGGGGTCATTCAGCTTCTCCCTCTCCACTTAGGATATTAATTCTGCCCTCAACTAAACACGGCAGCCGGGTCAAACCTTTTTTTCAACATTCCTAGAAAATTCGCCTCACCGCTGCAGTATTCATCAATATTTCCCAGCGTTCAGGATATTTAATTAAATTTCGAACCTGTACAGTCTGGCCGAAATAGTGTATTCCGGAGAAGAGCCGAACCGGAAATAAGAAGTTACGACGATATGTCGCGATCATTTGGTAGGGTCACAACTGAGAGAGAGAGAGAGAGAGAGAGAGAGAGAGAGAGAGAGAGAGAGAGAGAGAGCGAGAGAGAGAGAGAAGTGGTACCAGCACAGCACGGTCACAACTCACTGCACACCGGACCGTGGCCGCGCGGCCCGCCGTCGGCCAGCCCCTTTCCTTGGCGGGCCGGTCTTCCCTCCCCCCCCCCTCTCCTCACTCCTCGCGAAACAGGCCGTAAAGGTAGGGGAAAGGGGGTGGGAGGGGGAGGTTCCGCCGGTGGCAGGAGGCCCCCGCTGCCCACCCCACCCGCACGCGCCCCACCCCGGCTCCGCCGGCTCAGCTCCGGCCTCCGGCCCCCGTCCCGTTGTCGTCGGCCACAACAGCACAGCCACAACAACCCAGCCCAGCAGAGTCGGCGTCAGAGTGAGGAGTCAGCCCCGGTAGCCCGGTAGGCACGGCCCGCCGCCCTGCCGCCGCCCGCCCGCCAGCACACCGCCGGCGCAGCAGCAGCCACAGCCGCAGTATGGTTCGGTTCAGTTTGGCTCTGTCACCCGCCGAGGCTAGTCCCAGTCTGCCGTCGCCGTGCGGCCGCCCTCTCGCTTTATTGACCGACACCAGCCCGCGCCGCGCAGATCGCGCAGCTGGCGCCGGTCCTTAGCCCCGTTACCATGGCGACCGTCTAGACGCGTCCTTGCCGCCGCCGGCGCCGCTGACCCCGCAGGCATCCCCGCCCCGGCCCCGGACCAGGACAAGGATCTGCGAGTTACCGCCGGCGGCCACCGCGAGTCCGGGAGTCTGACATCGTCATGCCGTGTGGAGGCTGGGCGCGCCCCGAGACGAGAACCGCCACACGACGCCAACCAGGCCCTGCAGCAGGTAAGGACTGGTGCCTGCACCCACCCCCGCCCCGGAGGACGTCATAGAGTATTCCGCTGAACCACAGAACGGAAGTAAGAAGAAGGCAGGAAGTACAGAAGGATGGGCGAGGAGGGACGTGTTGGACGGCAACGGACACAGTCCCACCTCCCCCCTCACCCATCTTTTAGTACTTCTTGCCTTCTTCCTACTTCCGTTCTAGGGTTCAGCGGAATACCCTATTGGCGGCAGCAGGACGCGCCGACGCTTGACGTCACACCTGCTCATCTTGACCCCGACGAAATAGTGATCGGCGGCATGTTTGTTTCCATTAGTCGGCGGCCCGTTGCCTACTGTCGACTGTCCGCCTGTCTGCCTGTCCGCTCGCCGGGTCCGTGCAGCCCGGGCGGGACCCGCCAAATGACCCGCCACCGCCAATTCGCATTCGAAGGCTGATAGCAGGAGGGACGGACTGGGGGGGTCAGGGGCCGAGTCGGGTAAGGCCGAAAGGGGGCCCGATTTTGACCCGATTTGCCCGATTTTGCTCCCAGGGGGGCCGAGAAGGCACTATATCCGGGGGGGGGGGGGGGGGGGGCGGTCGGGATTTCCCACCTAGCCCGGTCCCTGGCTGATAGAGCGCACCACTGTCGCGGGCTTTACCTCTTTTACTGACGGCCGCGTTCACAGATGTACGGGTATTTTTCAGAAATAAAATTATTCAGTGTGGCGCTCAAAGTGTTTCAGTCATCGGAGATGTACATCAGTACGAAATTGACATCGAGAAATTAAAAAAAAAAATTGTTGGGGTTAGGTGACATGCCGTGACGTGACCGAACTTCATCTATTTGCAGTTCCGCAAACCGGCCGCAATTCGAAACCAGAGTGCGCTGAGCTTTGCCTTCAAACGCGAAATGGGCCGGCGGATTGGTGCGGTCAAATTACCCGAGAGCCGCGGCGGTACCATGGTAGAGACCCCCATGGCATAAGGAGTCCCAATGGGCATTCCCTGTCATGGTTTTTGGCTCCCTTCCTCTCCCTTCCTCCTCCCCCTCCCTTCCCCTCCCCTCCTCTCCCCTCCTCTCCCTTCCCCTCCTCTCCCCTCCCCTCCCTCCCTTCCCCTCCTCTCCCCTCCCCTCCCTTCCCCTCCTCTCCCCTCCTCTCCCTTCCCCTCCTCTCCCCTCCTCTCCCTTCCCCTCCTCTCCCTTCCCCTCCTCTCCTCTCCTCTACCTTCCCCTCCTCTCCCCTCCCCTCCCTTCCCCTCCTCTCCTCTCCCTTCCCCTCCTCTCCCTTCCCCTCCTCCCCTCCTCTCCCCTCCCTTCCCCTCCTCTCCTCTCCCCTACTCTCCTCTCCCCTCCTCTCCCTTCCCTTCCCCTCCTCCTCCCTTCTCCTCTCCCTTCTCCTCTCCCTTCTCCTCTCCCTTCTCCTCCTCTCCCTTCCCCTCCTCTCCTTATCTCTTCCTATCTCTCCGGCCCTGATAGGTGTGATGACTCAGTTCTCCGCGTGAGGCACGGCCGGGGCACGGCACTCGGGCAAACATGCGTCACAAGCCCGGCACACTTCCGTCGCCAGGAGCGACACTTTTCACCGAACGATGGTCATTTTGATGAAGAGTCGGATCGGAAACGGGTTTGAATTTGAAATGGATGACATTCGGTCCCTCCATACGGCTAAAGAATATCGATATATCGGAAAATGCTTACAAGTGTATCGGGATGTCGAGGCTTTCGATTCGATATTGTCGAATGTCGAAGTTTTTTCTCCTGGTCCGGTGGGGTAACTCCACAAGTAGCTCCGTTTGTCGCGAGTCACCCCTCCCCCCGGGGGAAGGGGAGGGGTGGGGTGGGAGTCAGTCGATCATTGCTCCGGGCGGCCACGACCCCCCGGCGCCATAGAGAATGGTTCGTCACGTCTCGCCACGTCAGAGCACAGCACGCCAAGGCAGTGCGGAGAGGCGAGGCGCCGGCGCGGCGTTGGCACGGCACCGGCACGGTACCGGCACGGCACCGGCACGGCACACGCTACTGACCCAGATATCCGACATCTCGGTCGGTATCGGTACCCGTGTCGGTACCCGTGTCGGTACCGCGGTGGCGCACGGACATCCGACTGGTTTTGGCAAATATTGTATATACAGCTACCCAAATACACTTTAAGGAATTTCCCCGAAAAGTGTCCGGGTCCGGATGAAATTCCTGACAGTGACGTCGGTGTGTGGCTGCTTGGGTGGGGCATGTGAGGCGTTGACACCGCCTTGGAGACGAACTTCTGCAGGGTAACGACTATTTCCAACGAGGCGGAACAAGAGGAACAAAAACGCTTCCGGACCGGAAACTCTCCAGGACAGGTATGAAAAATATCGATGCATACGGACGGACCGCACCAAATATTGGAACAAACCTCCAAACGCTAATTCTTCTTCTCGGCCTTTTGGCTAAGATCAGCTACAGCCGAGTCATCCAGTCCCTGTGAAGGCACCCCAAGGCCAACAAGGTGACGCCCATAAGGCTACTAAATGCCGGTGACGGTACTTACCGCCAAATTTTTCATCCCGGCCAAAACAGGACCTCAAGGCTGAACTGGCTGACTGAGTGAAGCACGGCACCGAGGCCGTGCAAGTAGCTCCTAAACGCAAACGCGATGGCACCTTCTGGACAGTTTTTGAGGTTGATGTACCATGGGGCACACCAATAGTGGGAATCAGGTCCTAATGATTACAAAACTATTCTACCCGCGTACGGACGGAGCGACCTCCTCCTAGTCTGTGGAGCGGCCTCGGCCTCCCCAAACATGCCAATGACAATCGCGAGGGAGTAGTGCGATAGCCGGCCAATTGGCACCTCAGCGTCAAAACGAGTGCCATCCGCGGGGCCAGAGGAGGAAAAATACGCCACAAACGAAAGAAGCCTATAGTACATCGCAATTATTCACGAATTTCAGGAAAACCTTGAACCGATATTCATTTAAAAAAAGATATCATAAAACCACAAAATTAACTTAAATTGTTCGCAAGTAGTATAGGTGGGCACCTATACTACTTTCGCAACATCAAAAAGTTATCTGAACTTTGCAGTCAAATTTCACCGAAGTTCAATCGAAGTACCTGAATTAGCCAGCACCGGAAATCGCACTTGTTTCAGTGTTTTGAGTACCGAAACTGCGACTGCCATGAACAGCACGGTGTTCGGGCTCCCGTGCTAATGGCACAGGTGTGACAGCAGCAGCAGATGCCATTTACATGCAGAGCGCTGCACGCCTGTCGTGTCCGTACCGATTGCTGATGAGGTGTTGGCGGTCGCGAATCGGCGGTGCGTCGACGGAAAGTCATCGGAACGACTAACCAAACCCTGGCCGTTCGTCTGCAGCCAAATCAGGAACCAAGTACTTGTGTATTATATCCGAAGTATAGTATAACTGAACGAGGCTTAAGATTGTCCGGGACGGGTGCAGGTCCATGTCGTGTTGGCCGCTCTTGCTAGAATAGTCAGACCCTAGAGCGCCTCGTCTGTGATTGCGCATGTCCTTCACGACGGGGGTGGTAGCCAGGCGGCCGGGCGCGGGGCAGGGCGGGTAAGAAGACGACTCTGCCCCCTTCCCTATGCGCTTGTGCTCTATTGAATACCCTCCGAACAGCACAGCACAGCCGGCCGCCGCCCACCGCTCGGCTTCTGCTGCACATTCTCACGCATGCGCCCTGGATTATCAGTTGGACTGGGCTTTGGCATACACACGGCCGCTGGTGCCCCCTCCCCCTCCACCACTCCCCGTGACACCACGGGCGGCCGGACAAATGGACGGGCGGAAAACGTCGATCGGAAACCGAACGGCGCGGAAGCAGCGAATTAACCGTATCTGCGGAAAACTTATAGAAATCTCCCCCGCCCCCCGCCACGCCACTCTGTGGCACGGGGTTGACGGCCGCTCATTGATGGCAATGGTGATCGTGGTGGCATGGCGATGACGGCGTGGTGGTGCCGATGGCGTGTTGGTAGTGATGGTGACAGCATGGTGATGTATGGTGGCATGTTAGTGATATTGTGTGGCTGGCATACGATGAAGCGGCGGTGCGGTATACGATGGTGAAGACGTGACGACGATTGGTTGTGAGTCGAGAAAGGCTGACGGAAGAGGAGTGCAAACAACCGCCGGCGCAGAGGAAATGGACGGGAAACTTTCCGAGGCGAGTGCCTTTCAGGCAACTTCCTCTTCCCCTCTGCGCTGCAGAGCCGAGTGGCCCCCTGCGCTGGCGGGGGCGTGGCCAGGCGAGGGCGTCCACCGGCGTCATGTTCGACTTTTGGCACGTCCCCGTCAGACTCATGAGCAGTCACGAGGCGTCGCCGGCTGTGCGGTGTCCGTCCCCTTCGGGTTCGCTAAGACTCTGACCAAGCCCAGAGCCCCCGTGCACTCCCGCCAAGGTTGTGTACAGTCCGAGCATGGAGCAGCGGCGGTGGCGTGGGCGCGCCCAGCCGGCGCAGCGCGCAGCCCCCCGCGCCGCGCGCCCAGCGTAACCGGGTCGATTTCAGAAATTTTAAAACGGGCTGTACTTTTGCATAGCGCTTGCCTAGGATACCGCCGAGGCTGGGTATCGATCCAGACGCTCTAACGAGCCCGCGCCCACGGGCCAGCGCACAGCCGGCACTGCCACTACAGCGGCAGCGCGGCCACCACCAGCAGTACCGCGGCATCGAAGACACCACCACTCGTAAACTCGTAACCCCCTTTAGTGGAGGCGGTTCACATAAAAACGTGGCATTTTGGTATGAAAATGTGTCACTTTGCACAGTGGTCCTTGACGCCATATTAAACGATTTGGCCCGAAGAGCTTCTCAAAATTTCGATGCGGAGGGGTGAAAGCCCCCCTTCTAAAATTCCTAGGGGTGAAATGTCGAAATAATACTGTCAGCAGGGCTGCGTTCCACATAAAGGCCTCGATCTGTCGCTGAGATGTTCTAAACCCACTACCAATCGGCACAGGAACTTAATCGGACAAGTTCGTGATTTTGGGGCGTGGTTTTTAGGGGGTAAATCCCCTCTTGAACGTGCATCCTCTGAACTAAATCGTCTCGCGGCGAGATTTACCCTCCTCGCCGCCCGCATACCTCACCTGGCCGCAGCCGCTTCAACCTCATTTCGCGAGCTCGAAGCTGTCGGTCTGGGAAGCTTGTTTCAGGTGCGGCCCGCGCCGACGAGGACGTGAGGATCACAGGTGTGTCACGGAGGATGTTAGTGTGTACCGAGTGCGGTACACCTAACCAGACCAAGCGAATGAGTTGTCTCCTACACTGAGATAACAAGTGTTGTACAGAGCACATGACAAGTGTGCTCAATTGGGAGCACATGTGCTCGCGGAGGAGGTCTGAGCTGTGTGACCCTACCGAGTGGTCGTGACATACCGCCAGCGAGAGCTAAGCCTCCAGAAATTTTGAGCTGACTCGTGGTCGACGCCGTGGCGGAGATACCCTCTGCTGCGGTTACCCTCATACTGTTTTCGCTTTTCTCCTTCTTGCGCGTCTTCTCTACTTCCGGTTTGAGCTTCTCCAAAATACCCTATTGATGCGCTGCATAGAACACTTGTTTTCTCGGTGTAATCAGGGAAAAAGTTCCGGACCCGATTTTTTTTTCATCTCAAACGGGGTCAGTCCGTCCGCTGCGCCGTCGCCGCCCGCCTATGGCAACCGTGACATCGACTATGGACTACTTAGGCTAGCCAGGTATTAATTATGCATTGACGGCCTCATAACCTCGGCCCATGCCGTCGTCGCCTAGGCCGCTGACGCCCCTCCCCCTCCCCCTCCCCATCAGGCGCCTCTCGCTCCCGTGAGCGGGGGGCCCGGGGGTCCTTCCCAACACTGGTATTGAGCCGTTGTGTCGCTCTTCCGCTGGCCTCACGTGACTATTTAGGAACGCCAGCTATCGGGGGAGGGCCGGGTCGGGCCGGGTTCGGTAGGCATGGAGACTGGCGACCTGTGCCCCCCCCCCCCCCCCCCCCCCGGGATGGAGCGACGCCGTTTAAAAAGCGCGGCTCCGTAGGAGGAAGTCTGCACCGCGAGAGAGCATGTATATATTTTTTGTCGTTTGTCACGCGCCCAACGACTTCCCGCCCGCCTGCTGCTGAGACACGATTGTGTTGGGAAGGAAAAGTCATTCGGCTGTCCGGGCTCGCCGGTGCGCCATGCAAGACAGCAGCAGCAGCAGCAGCAGCATCAGCAGCAGCATCAGCAGCAGCATCAGCAGCAGCATCAGCAGCAGCATCAGCAGCAGCATCAGCAGCAGCATCAGCAGCAGCATCAGCAGCAGCATCAGCATCAGCAGCAGCATCAGCAGCAGCAGCAGCAGCAGCAGCAGCAGCAGCAGCAGCAGCAGCAGCAGCAGCAGCAGCAGCGGTGTGTTGATGGACGGCACGGGGGCGTCTGTGCGGGGACGCCGCCAGGGTCGCCGAGCCACTCTGACAGCTGACCGCAGCTGATCGGCGTGGCGTGCGCGTTGCGTTCTGCGGCTGCTGCAGCCGGCTGTAACTGTGAAATATGACGGAGCCGTCCGGTCGACGCATTTCCTGCTGGGAACGGTGAGTCTTTGGCTCGCTGAGGACAGGCGCGGATCCAGTCGCGTTCCAATCCGCCTGAAAGAAGGCAGAAAGCGGTACATCCCCCCCCCCCCTATGAAACCGCCCCTTGATCCGCGCCTGTCTGAGGACGGCGAGTCTTTGTTTCGCTGCGGATGCGGACGGTGAGTCTTTGCCTCGCTGAGGACGGTGAGTCTTTGCCTCGCCGAGTGGAGCGGTGTGCGCCTGGTGAGTCCCTTTTCCTACTAAACTCGAAGCAAGTTTTAAGGAAATGGCATTTCCAACGAGGCTCGAGAAGCGGTAGTAGAAGAACAAGAATACTTCCAGAGCGAAAACTCTCGAGAGCCGGCATGGGAAATATTGACACACAAGGGCCTCTCCCCCTTGACATGTCGCGACGCCCGTGTCACGAAAGATACAAGGTGGGATAGAAAGAAACTGCTGTGACAGGATGCCGTCAGTGCAGGCGCGGCTCCAGGATTTGGCCAAGGGAGGGGTAATTTCCTCGGAAAAGGGGGGGGGGGAGGGTAGAATAATACAACATTTTTTTAAATGTGAAAGATCTAAATTTGATTTGACGAGTTGTGCATTTCCAAGGGGGACATTTTAAAAACTCACAAAATGTGAGAAACACATTCACATTTACATTTTTAAGAAAAATCATTCTACGAAAGACTGTCTAATTTTGTGAGTAACATCGGGGACCTCGGGGACCATGAACATGACCTGAGTTGCCTTAGAGAAAGCATACGTGTGCAATTAATGATGGCAGCAGGGCCCCGTACGACTTACCCGTCGGCGTGTAGAGATGTGTGTGTTAGTTGGCGCTCTGTGTGTGTCTGCGTCTGTGTGTGTATGTGTGCGCGCGTGCGTGTGAATGTGTCGAGCCCAATAGAGGCCTGCGATAACGGTACGGTTCGCGCCCCGCCGGCCCCGCCAAGATGTCCCGTCCCGTCGAGCTAGGTAGCACTTAGGTGGTGCCCGCCGTGGCCGTGTTTGCCGGAGGACTACACTTTGGCGCGTCCCGGCCCCCATCGACCCCGGGAGCACAATGCCGCACTACAGCGTGGGGCCCGCGGTGGTGCGGGTCCCCGCGGCCCCGTCCGAGGGGCGCTCCGTGAATGGCCGCGGACGGCGGGGATGAGTGGTTGCTGCTGGCGCTGGCCGAGCAATAAGGCAAAGTGGCCGTCGGCACACACACCATGGGCGGCGCTAGCGGCGGTGGCGCCCCGTGGTGGCGCGGCCGCTGCCGTCACGGGGGGCGACGGCGCGCGCGAGGCCGCCGTCAGCCGGAGTGTCCGAGGCCGTGGGCGAGGCCGTGGGCGAGGCCCTACTGCCCCCAGCCGACGACGACGGCGGGGACCCGCCACCGCGGACGCGGGTGAGTGTGCCGTTAGGGTGGGGGCTCCGTCTTGGTTCGGTAGCTGAGCCGCGAGCAGAAGTGAGCCATCGAATGTAAATGCGTGTAAAGCAGTACCGGAATAGACGGAAGAACAGCATCGCAAGGACTCGTGTATACTCCCCCCCTCCCCCCCCCCCCCACCTGTCCCCGCACCCCAGATCGGGGGCCCTGACAACGCGGTTTCTGCGGCAGGTCCGCGTCAGGTGTGAGCAGAGCGGGCAGGGCCAGCAGTCGGAACACTGCCCTTATCGGAGCCCAGCCCAGCCAACGTATCGACAGGGGACGATACGGGCACTTCACCGGTGCGTCCGGCGGCCATGTATGTTTATTTTTTTTTATCGCGGGTTTCCCCCTTATCTCGCTGGCTCTTGCCGTGTCCTACCCAGCGGATAGAGCACGGTGGAGACCCGAGCCCAGCAGCAGCGTCCGGTGTGAGCCGCGATGCCTCCCCCGGCACGAGGACGAGCATGACCGTGATCGCGGTAGGCGCGTGGCCTCGGGGTCCCCGCAGCAGCGGCTGCCTCTGCTGGTCAGTATCGGGAAAAGCCCACGAAACATTCCAGCACCGCCAGACTCGAACATGCGGCCCGAACTCCGTGACTTGTCAAGATCAGTTTGACCCATTTTCCGAACGTTTCGGCACGCGTGGTGCGGACTTCAATTTCAAAAGACACGTGTGACATCTCGACCCTTGTGTAAGAGATTACCATTCACGCCAGCTGTCTAGACACCCTGGATATCGGTTTTACGACATGTGTGCGCGCGCGCCCGCGGTAGGTGACTTCGACGCGAGTGGTAACCGTGCAGCATTAGTGTTGAAGGGGTTGGGATGAAGGGGTGATTTGGGTTCGGGGGGGGGGGGGGCTATAGTGGAGGGTTTCCTTCACTAGTGATGCCAGCGTTTACCATAATTTGAAATTATTTTCTTCATGATTTTTCTCTCTGATTTTTGTGTATTTTTCATTTTATACAGTTTTTACTTAAGATATCTTTCCCCTTTTTTTTGACTTGCCGATTTTGTTTTTTTTTTTATCGTTTTTAGCCCGTCCCGACACGTTTCCTTAGAAACGGCAGGAGCCGGGCTTATAGTCTTATGCCGGATGTTCGTTCGTTCGGACGTATGTACGCCGACTTATCGTTCATAGAAAAACTTCAAATTTTGAGGATCAACCACTTTTTTAACGTAGAATACCGTGCGGTGGCAACAATTTTCGATTTGTATCGCATTTTTGATTTATGAAAATTTGTCTGTTTTTGTTTTTTTGAGGTTAGGGTTGGCCGCCGCGCGCACACCATTACCATCACGGCGCGCACAGGGACGGGCTCAGGTTAACGATTTTAATCGTAGCAAATACATCAGCTATCGGGCACTTCTTGGGAGACTTGAGGCGGGGGCCGAATGCCCCCGCAAACTCCGCCGGCAGGCCAAGCTGGCCAAGTCCCCCTGTCGAACCGAGGTGCCGGTGGAGCGCAGCGGAACTGGCACCGAGGTTGACGGAAGGGACGGGCCAGCTTGTTTGTTTTTTCAGAGTGCGTGGCCCCTTGGCTTTGCTAATAGTTCGATAAGTTTTCGCGAGCCCGGATGTTCGTGTGGTCATACAACGGAACGGAGTGCACCTGCTCCGTGTACCATGAGGCCGTTATGCGCGGCTAATACCCAAGTTATTGCTCTGGCCGCCCCGCGCGCCATGGCTCTGTGTGTTCCTGCCGAGAAAAGAAGCGATAAAGCTCGGTACGCGAGGGCGTTTCGTTTCGGTGCGTTTGGTGACGTGGTGTACGGTTTCGCGGCGGCAGGGCCGCCGGTCTGCCCTTCTCCGCGCCTGTCCCCTCACGCCAGCCGAGCCGCAGGGGAAGGAAGGGGTGCGGGGGAGGAAGGGGGCCGAGTGGTCACGAATATTGACGGCTGAGTTGGCGTTATCTCATCTATAGTACCACCTACCTGTACCGAGACCAGCCCGAGCCGCTCCGGTTGGCTTCAGGGATCGATGGGAGCCGTACGCTTCCTCCAGCGGCTCGCCACGCCCCGCCACGCCCCGCCACGCCCCGCCACGCCACGCCCCGCCACGCCACAGCGCTTACTTATTTGATGAAGAGTGCCGCGGCCCTCTGTCTTCCTCCGCTTCGCCAGCTTCGCCCTGCCTTCGCCTTCCTCTTTTCCTCTTCGTCGACGCAACTCACCGCGCCTAGCACCTATTTGCGGTATGAACGCGAAAAGGCGTTTGCTGCCTGCCTGGCTGCCTGCCTGGCTGCCTGCTGCCTGCCTGGCTGCCTGCCTACCGCCTGCCGCCTGCCTGGGGTTGTTGCTTCGTAGGCGTAGTGTGCTTGCGTTGACACGAGCTTGTGGCTTGTGGTGCTTCCCTGGACGGCTCCTTCTGCCCCTACTGCCCCAGCTACCCCTGCTGCCCCTACTGCCCCGGCTACCCCTGCTGCCCCGGCCTGACCGCTGCCTGGTCTGAGTCAGCATGCACCTGCACCACTGAGGGCGCATTGGTGGTGCACCAGGCCTCTGGCCAGGCCATGGCCCCGGCTGGCCGCCGCCTGTGAGCGCTGGGGTAGGCCAGCCCGCGCGGCACGCGTGCGAGCGCAAGCCGTGGCTGCCTACCCGCTAGGCGCCCTTGGTAGAAGTTTACCTTGCTGTTGCCAAAGGTAATCCGGCTGGGTAACCCATGCCGGATTACCGCGCGGTAATCCGATATCTATGAAGGAAATTTCGGGTAATCCGCGATAATCAAGAGGTAATCCGGAGGAATCCAGAGAGGATAAAATAGGGTAATCAGGTGGACACGATTTTGCCGAGTTGTTTCCCCCTCGATTATGACTGGTGCGCGCGCGCATGGCCTCGGCATTACGCACCTATCTCTCACCTGCTTCTGCTTGTAAACGGCGTGCGAGGCGAAGTGCCCGTGTGAAATGTATATTTGTGTGCGTGTGTGCTGGACGTTCCCCGTGCGCGGCAACGCGTTCCGGTGATGTAACGCCTTTGCGTGATGGGATCCTGGCGGAAGACGGATGATTGCCTACTACTACTACCACCACCACCATCACCACCTCTACCATTGCGGCTGCTGTTTCTGTGTGTGTGTGTGTGTGTGTGTGTGTGTGTGTGTGTGTGTGTGTGTGTGTGTGTGTGTGTGTGTGTGTGTGTGTGTGTGTGTGTGTGTGTGTGTGTGTGTGTGTGTGTGTGTGTGTGAGCGATTGCCGTGGGGGCCGCGCTGCAAATGAGAAGTGATGGGGTGTGGAACCGAGTCAAGTGAGCCATTAGCCACGGGCACGTCAATGCGCTATGCTGTGCTGTGAGCCCGCCCTAGGACACACCCTACAGGGTCGTTGCTAGTAACACGTCGGCACGCATCGGGTTCGGGTCCCGGTTGGGGAGCTGCTGCCGCTATTTGTCTAACCGTTGCTGTCTCTGTCCTGTCCCCAGGTACGGGTGCGGTGGGATGGGCCGCGTGCTCGCGGTCCTGGTGCTGCTGTGCGTGCTGCTGCCCTGCTACGTGTGGTACAGCGAGCTGCACGCCGTGGCCCTGTTCCCCGGGCAGGGCGGCAGCCCGCTGGCCGTCCCCTACCAGCTGCTCAACGAGAGCGCGGCGCCACCCTTGGAGGAGCTGGCGGGGCTGCGGGAGGACGACGCGGTCCGGCTGATGGACCTGGCCCCCTTCCGCTGGCTGCTGGGCGGTGACGTCGGCGGCCCGGATGGCCCCCGGTGCGCGCCGCTTGTGCTGGTGTTGGTGCACTCGGCCACGGACCACGTTGAGCACCGCGGCCTCATCCGGGACACGTGGGGTCCGTGGGGCTCCGCCGGCCGCGACGTGCTGGTGCGTTTTCTCGTCGGCCAGCCCCCGACGCCGGAGGAGCAGGCGCTGCTCGGGGAGGAGGCGGCCGCGCACGGCGACCTGGTGCAGGGCACGTTCGTGGACGCGTACCGCAACATGACATACAAGCATGTCATGGCGCTCAAGTGGTTCGCGACGCGCTGCCCGGACGCCACGTACGTGCTCAAGGTGGACGACGACGTACTCGTCAACACCCCCGTGCTGCTGGACTTTGTGCGGCGGACACTGTCGCCCTTCGGGGCGCGCCGCCTGCTGGCGTGCTCCGTGCTGACGGGGTCCCTCCCCAAGCGCTCGTACCGCTCCAAGTGGCGCGTCAGCTTCACTGAGTACCCGCGGGCGATGTACCCGGCGTACTGCGCCGGCTGGGCCGTGCTCTACTCCCCCGACGTGGCCATGCGCCTCTACCGGGAGATGCAGGTGGAGCCGTTCTTCTGGATCGACGACGTCCTGGTGACCGGGCTGCTGCCGGAGCGGCTGGGGCTGACCCACGTGTCCTGGGCTTCGCCCTTCCTCCTGAACCGGGCCGACCTGCCGCGCGTCATGTCCGGCGAGGCGCGTCCCTCCTTCATGCTGGCCTTGTGGGACACCGTGGGTATGGACATGGACGACCAGCGCGTCATCTGGCGGCGCATCCTGGACGATGAGTACGCCAACGCCTCCAACGCCTCCAACGTGGCCACCCCCACGGACAGGCTAAGACAGTCCCAGGGGGCCCAGGCCCAGACCACGAGGGTTCGGTGAGGGGACCGGGACTGGGTACCAGTGAAAAGGCATGCAACCACTGCCACAGGTTGACTTCGGAATAGTGCTGTACTTTCACATTATGTATTTGCCATTTTAAGTTAAGTTTTTGGGTTTTGTTTCCTTTCTGATTCTAATGGTTGACTTGCAGTGACGATGAGGGTTTCAAAACCATGTTTTGTGTAACATGTCAATGATAATGAGCTGTTCTTAGTCTGCCGCTAGACAATATGTGTTAATATTGTTATGTGTGTTGTGATAGTCAAGACTGATAGTTAATGATACATTGGTTTAACCTTTTTCTAATCGTATAGGACTGTACTGCAGGCGGTACGGTTGTTCCGTCTTTTGTGTGGACTTTTCAAGTCTAAATGTAGTTGCTGTGATCTTTGTCGATTTATAAATTCTACATTATTTTTACTTGAATATTGGGAAACAATCGTCACGACCTGTGTCAATGTAAGCAAAGTTCATATATCTCCTATTTTGTGTTATCCAGTGTGTTTAATTGACATTTTGCACAACAGATTGTGTTGTATTATTCCACATCTTGCCTGAAGTATCCTTGTGAGCCATTTGGCAATCGTAATAGGTTCTTATTATCAGCAATGTCAGGCTTACTGTTGTTGATCTCTGAAATGTTGTTTTGAGTTTTGTTTGTATATTTATATGCTCAATTGCATTGGACAAAAGTCAATAAAAGTTCAATGGGTAACCTATCATGTTATTCAGCAATGTCAAATGCCAGCCCTAACAAATGAAAGCAATTTTCCTTAACTTTAAAAGCTTCCAACCTTGATTTGTGAAGTTGTCAGGAGTGAGGATGCATGTTAGAAATGAAAACAAATTATCGAAGCTTAAAACTATTTAATGCAAAAGAAAACAACTAATGACTTAGAAACACTTGCATAAAAAAGGTGACAGAAACAAGAAATTGAAGTAACAATTAAGTGTATTTGAAATTCAGCTTCTTGTTTCTACCAAGTGGAAATGTACATTTGCCTTAATATAATTAAAGGTGATGAAATGGGTTCAATCATAAAATGCGTCCACATTAGGAATAAACTTAATCACTTAAACAACATCTGGGCAATGGGGTTCTGTATATTTAAATATATTAGCATTTTGTTTGATTTGGCGAAGCCAACTGGAAGTCACGGTGAATAAGTTTTGCTAACATAAAATCTAAATGTATGGATAAAGTATTATCCACGTCTACAAAACCAGTAAAAAGTTTGGCAAACAAATCTTAAATTAATAGAAAGCGATCATCACACTTTGTTCATAAGAATGTTTTAGAACTAAGAAAGCAGTATCAAACTGCCATTACTGTTACTGAAAGGAGTTCAGTTGAATTCGCGGTTGGGGAGCACCACAGGAGCAATGAGAGTCCACAAATACAGTCCCAAGCACATCCAGCTGGAAATGACCTTGACCCACATGGACGCATCATTAGAGCTGATTGTTACCAAGGAAGAGGAGCTTGGCCTAAGAACAGAAGCACATCAGTTTAGTATTGTTTCATGTTTTTGTAAGTGCAAAAGATCACACTGAAATTAAGATACTGACTGGAACCAGTTGGTGAGTGTCATCATGATGTACAGTGTAGAGAAACAGAAGGTAAGATGGAAGAAGGACCAAGAATATGCCACACCATCATCTTCATTGTCCCAAACTTTCTGTCCGCCCTTCCCAGAGTCCTCAGTCAAAGTGCCACGTTCTGTGAAAAGATACAAAACACTGAATCAATATATCTTGGCAGTCAATGATTCCAAAAGGACTACTCATTCAATCAACATGAAGAGCACTCCAAACAATGATACAAACTTCAGGATTTTAGCTGTAGCTTGTTAAATGAATCCCTAACCATAATTGTGTGTACTCCAGAAAACAAGTATCCCTACTATTCCAATTCTAAAAAGGAAAAGGACTAGTCTTTGCGAAAAGCCGGTTCAAACAACTAAAACAGACAAACATGGGATATGCAATCTTGTAGAAGGAACTACCATGACAGTATTGCACTGATTGTGTCCCTAATGTTGCTATTTTGCGATGGCTCGTACCTTCATTATCAATCAGAGAGGCGTCACCTTGCATGGAAGAGTGAACTGAAGGCATAAGATACAATTTCAGATTTTCATGAAAGGGAGAAAGTCATTTTGCAGCTAGTCTATCTCACAAAAAAAAAAAATTCCTCCGTGAAAGTATTGTGACAACACTAAATGAATTCAATAAATTTCCACAGTGATTTTCAGCTGGATCCAACAAGATAATGTAGCACTTTTCGATAAATCATGAAAACATTCAAAACCTTACCTCCGCCATCTTTCACTAGCACATGCTCAGACATGGTAAGTTTGGAGGAAGAGGAAGCAGAGCGAATAGAGGAATACAAGATGCAACACATCCAGATAATCAATCCCACAATGGCTTGCTGATCAAAAGTCACTTTGTTTCCAGTTTTTTCTGCAAAAATATTTGGCTTGCATTGGTCATCTGAAAAGAAAAAAAAATAGGAAAAATAAATTAACAACGGCCTTGATCAGTGTACTAATTGACTACTTGGAAATGAAACACACCAGACGAACTAGACAAGGCTGACCAGGTAAGGTAAACCGTATAAAGGGTGACCACAGATGACTGCAACAGTCCAGATCGGGGCTGGCGTTCTTGAACACTTGGAATGATGGAAACAGTGCTCACACCAACAGCAAGAATCAGAATGAATGAAACGAAGAACTTCTGCAAGCTACAATCTCCTGGCTGGACACAAAATAACAATACGAGTTTAATCTGGTTTCTATTTTATTTTTCTCAACTCAGAGAAAATAATGATAATGACAATTAGAAACTTTGCAAAACATGATACTTACAGAGGTGTAGAAAACATAGAGAAGAACAATTCCAGTAATACTAGCAATGTACATAATTGCAGTTGCAGAGAGGAGAGCTACATACCTAAAGTTAGTGGAAAACAAATAGAATATTTTTAAACAGACATACAATAATTGCACAACATGTGAAATCACACATAAAACAAAGATCAACAAAACCTTACCACCACTTAGATTCAGTTTCTTCGTATCGTCCAACCCAACGTTCAGCCCATGAGTGAGCAAAATCAATTATGAGAATCAACTGAATGATGATGAAAAGAAATCCACCAATCATGCCAAAGTAAAGCCAAGTAGTAGCAAAGGAACTATCCTCTGGGATGTAAAAGGCCCCTACAGCAATGGCAATCACAACAAGATATTTTAACCCCCAAAATCTGGAAGAAACCACAATAAAAGAATACACTTTTTATAAAAAGGTACTGGCTGATACCACATTTAGAATAGAAGCTGTTACAAACCCATTTTGTATTCCAGCTCGGGGGTCTTTCGACGATTTCACACCCAACATAATGAGACTCATCAATGCGTAGAACATAGTAAGAGCAAAACAGAGTCGATACACAGCAAGATATCCAACAGCCGATTCACAGTTTCCCAGGGATGCCGTACCACCCTTGCAAAATGGCACCTAAAGAAAATGAGAAGTAGAAAATGGGGAAGTTACATTTAAAATAAAGTAGGCATAGACTAGTAAATAAACACCAAATCTTCCAAAATTCTCACCTTCTTGAGCTCGTCTTGGAGTCCAGGAGCAAGCATGATACAACCAACGACAGTGCCCAACAAGAGCATTACCGCATACATAATACGGGTTGATGTTGAGTTCCGACATGCTGGACAAGCAGTGCACAAGGAACATGCTGCACTACCACAACAACAAGCCAGCTGAAATGAAAACAAACAGTCTCAGCAAAAAAAAAAAAAAAAAAAAAAAAAAAAAGGTGAACACAATGGAGACAGAGAATAGCATGGAAGGTATTTGAGATTGCATTGACGACTCGTGATAACTTTATCCAGGTAACCGACCAAAAACATTTAAACGATACAAGAGGACGGTTCGTACGATAAATGATTCACATGTAAGTCAACGAACCTGAGCAGCAGAAAATAAGCCTAGAACGGCCCCCATGTTGACCGTTTAACAGACGCGCAGCTGTATGGTTCTTCCGCGAGATTTCTTGACGATCTGTAGATAACAACCGACAGATTAAAACGTAGAAGCACGATACAACACACCAGCTGCGCCGAGTGAGATCTCTGAAACCAAATCCTTTGTTGACTGACTCACTTCAGTACTTCACCCTGACACTTCACTTCACTTGTTTAAATTTCCTCACCACCTCACTTCCCCCCTCCCCCCTCTCACCCTTTTCCTTTCGCCACTGCTGCCAACTACGGAGTGGTGGTGGCCCTGCTCCCAAAGAAGAGTTGCCCGCGAAAATTTAAATCCTCACACTGTGTTTTCATGCTCTAGGGAAGTAGCTCTACAACTCAGGCCTAGATCTGTATATGAAGTCTTGTCTTGTGGTGACAAGTTCAAAGTGTTCAGATGAATGAATCGCAGCCCAAATGAAGCGCGCGTTCTGGCATTCACATATTCACATGCCTGGAAAATTACCAAGGATAAAATTGTGACTCACGCTCACGGATGGCCCGAGCATGGCACACAGATAGCTCTGCCTGGGGTCTGTAATGTATCTGCGAGCGTGTGTGCGAGTGAGAAGCTGGCCACGGAGCTGGCTATATTTCCAAACCGAAATTTATGGTTTCAAAAATGAAAAGTGCATGCAGCTACTGGAAGTTATGCAGTTAGCGATATGCGATATCGCATGCGTAACTTCAAGGGCATCTGAGGGTGCTTGTATTTTTTTGGACCTCCCCTATCGACCTATTTAAACTAAATCGGGAACACAAAAAACAATTTTCGAAATTTACGAAAAAAATTATTTTTTTCTCTAATGCAGTGTGTTTGGACCGGCCTGTAGAGAGGGTTCCGTCATGAAATTGGTGCCTCATGTCACTCATGAGAAGCATGTCCACGCCCAGCCCAAACTACATTTCACGTCTTGCACACACGCTCGCACGCACGTGCGTACCTTACAGACCCCCCCCCCCCCCCCCCCCTGCCTGCGCAGGTGGTCCAGTCATGGTCCAGTCCTAGGTGGTCCGGTGGCGGCCTGGCTCAGGTCATGAGAGAACCCCAGGTAGGCGTCTTGGGGGGGCGGGGTGGCGCCACCGATGCACCCCCTCCACCTTCCTCACCGGACCCTTCGTCTTTGTCTCTGCCCTTGTTCTTCGTTTTCCTGCTCCGTTTACTTCACTTTCTTCTTTCCTCGCGTCCGCCAACGACTTGACCTTCTCTCTCTTGTCTTTCTCTCCCCCCTCCCCTCCCGCCTCTTCCGCCCAACCAAGCGGGCTTCCCCCCTCCCGCCAATCTCCCCTGCCCCCTCCCTCTCCCACTTATCCAATCCAGCTCCATGCTCCATCCCATCTCTTCTCTTCTCCTCCCGTTTCTCGCGTTCTCGGCTTCCTCTTCCTCCATTTCCATTCGTCAGTTCTCTTCTCTGCTTCTCATCTTACGACGACACTGCAGCTTTGGCTTTAGCGTGCCTGTGATGTTTGTCCGTGCTTGTGCCGTTTCTGCTGCCTGAGCGAGGGACTGGACGACGCGAACCGCTTGAATTATAGATTGGTGCACGCTTAATGAAGGCCTAAGCTAGTCGCTGGAGTTGAAATTGAAACTACTCTCTGCAGGTGTTTCACCTCATACAGGCAGGTAAGTACGTAAGTAAGCAGGACCGTGATGGGGAGGCAATGTTTGTCACAGGAATGTAAAGTTCATTTCAGTCTGGTGTTGCCTGAGATTCCTTTAAAACCTGTTGGGTCCGTTATTGACTTGTAAATGAAAACAAATCCATGCTGGTTTCACCAATACAAAATGCGTTCACATATTATTCAAATATACGTAGCATGGCTACTTTGTAAGCATATTAAAAAATTATACATTTGTTCAAATGTCATTTCCAAGGTAAACTTGTTAGTGGTGTCAATTGTATTCTGTAGCAACCAAACCTTACTGAGTTGTACTAGTTAATTTTATTCGCATTATTGTTTCAGAATGAATTGGAAGACGGGTATCCCTGCTCTTCTATTTCTTCTCTGGGTTGGATTAGGAGAATTTTGGGGGCCGAGCTCTGTTGAAAGCTGCAATGAAGCAGTTTGTGCCAGCATTGTCAGTAAATGCATGTTAACCCAGTCCTGCAAATGCGATCTGAAGAATTGCAGCTGTTGTAAGGAATGTTTCAGCTGCCTTAGTTATCTCTACACAGAATGTTGTTCTTGTGTTGGTGAGTTTCTAGATGAAAGTTTTTTATTTTTTATACTGTAAGTGCTATTCCTTGTTCTAAACTAAACCTTTTGTCCAGAAATGTGTCCCAAACCAAATCAGACCAACCACAACGCTCTAAGCAAAAGAAGCCATGTGGAAGACTTCATGGAACCCATTCCAGAACTCTTCCAGGCATTAATGGGGTCTGAACCAGATGCTCAAGAACGTTGGATCACTGTTACATTCCCTATTGATGTGGATCTAAATAATGCCCATTACAAGCCTAATCTTGAGAAAGAAATAAAATATCGTACTCGTAAGTTGGCAAGGAAAGGATGCAATTTGAACCTCATTTTGGCTTTAATTTTAATTTGAGGGTAACCAATTGGATTTTGCAGAATATTCTGAACAAGAAGTTGTTCCAAGAAAAGACGTTGCAACATTCAATTGCACGGTTGCCTACATGAGCCAATGCATGTCTTGGAACAAGTGCAAAGAGGCATGCCAATCAACAGGTGCATCAAGTTACCGTTGGTTCCATGATGGCTGCTGTGAATGTGTTGGCGCTACTTGCATTAACTATGGAATAAATGAGAGCAGGTAGGTGTCTTTAGGCAAGCTTTTTATTTTATTCCGGGAAATACTAATGCAATTCATACATCTAATGTGCACCTTTATTTCTTATGTTCAGATGTCTCAGGTGTCCAATAGAGAAGGACCATGGTTTACCAGATGATGACCCAGATAGCTTGATTTATGATGATGCAGACTACGATGAGCCAACATCTGCTGCAGCTGCAGCAGCTGCTGCCTCCATGGCATCACCATCTAGTTGAGATGGTGGTCTATGTCGGTTAATTTCATGTACTGATTTCATTCCTTCCATGTACCCCTAGATGCCAAGACATTTTGCTTGAGGAGCAGAGCAAGAAGTGATCAGTCATTGTTAGTGATCAGAGCTGTGTTTGTACCTATACCCTTAATTTTCATAGGGGTGTTATTGTCTTACTTTTCAATACCAATACACTGGTACTAATTATTTAACTTTTTCAGTATTCATGTATCTTTTTTGTGAATATCTTTTTTGACATCTTTTTACTACTTAAGATAAGGAACCAATTTTTTTAAAAGTTTTACCACGACAGTAAATCTTTACTGTAGGCAATGTACATATACTAGGTATCACAGTACAATATTCCATATATGTTATTAAATTAATTCGAGACTACCACTTAGACTAGTAAATGCCGACTGTTTTTGTAAGGATGAAGATAGGCTATGTATGTAGAATAAGTTGTTCCGTCCTTTTAGAATTGACTTGTTGAAAGATACTGAATCGTGAAATCATGTTATGTTCTTATTTAAATTTAAGACACTCTTTTCCATTTTTAAAAAGTTTTTAGTGTCCAAATTATGTTAAGTGAATTTTACTTGGCACTTAATTTTATGATCTTGAGGTGGTCCTCATTTAATTTTGTGACTGAACATTGTAAGATCATGGAAGAATCTTACTTAATAGTTTCTGGTGATTTAGAGGAACTGTGCCATACAATAAGTTTTGTGTCTTTTTTACTGCTTGTTTCATCTGGTTTTCATTTGAAGCAAAGCACATTTGTCTTTTTCCGTCAGCATCCCTAAATATGTGCCATTTTGTTGTCCCCTCCCCTTTTCTTCTCTTGGATCTTAATTGAGCTGAAAAATGTGCCCATGCTGAGAAAATGTGATGCCTGTAGGAGAACTGACACTACCTATACTGTGGTTACAGAGGTATTGTTTATAGCATGTTTGTGAGGAAGAACAAATAAACACCAAGTCACCATTCTAATTAACTTCTTTTTAATGAATTCATCAATGATTTCACTAACAACAGAACAAATGAAATTGAAATACGCCTTCAGTCCATACACTTTGACCATTATATAAGACATGAATTTTATATTTGTATTTCAAAATTAAATGGAGAAGGAAATTTGTCATAAAAAAACACAAAGATCACACGGACGGTTTTAACTGGAGCTGTTGGATCTGCCTCACTCAGTCTCTGACACTCCTCCATCTCACTCCACACCCAGCTAGAACCAACCAATTACTTTAAATAAAATTCCATGGGTGAGGTGTGCAACACTGGCAATACTCAAAGTCTCAGTGATTTTGATTTTTGTGCTTCTTTGAAGACCGAACAACGGATGAGAAGAGAAAGTACAAATTGTACCAAGACAAAATCAAATCATATGAATGCTAACTGACCTGTTCAAGTATCTGATGTTTTAACTTACTTGACTAGTTAGTCGTGAACAGGGCAGTTACAATGTCTAATAATGCCAGAAGTCATGCGTGTAAAAGAGATGTACATGAATAATCAATGAGAACACAACATCTAGGAAGTGTAAATATGAAATGTTAATGCTAAATACGAACAAAATGTGCGTTTAATCTGACAGACTAGAGTACTTGCAAGCAATTATTTCTTTTACTGAAACTGTCATAATGATGCACTGTCATTCACTAGGGAAAACTTACTTGCAATTCAAAAGAGATTATCAAAGTCAGGCCAGGAAAATTTGAGATGAAGGCTTAAAAATTGTGCACAAACATACCGTAAATTTTCAGCAAGCACATTTCCTAAGGAAGTGGCTCATGGTCATCTATATCTGAGCCTATATCACAACCAGAAGTATACAAGAGACTAAGCAGCATAACCAAATTGTAAAGCTGATTGTAATGATGATTGAATCCAATTGATTTTTAAGAAGCAGGGCAACTGTTAGTGATACCTGACTAATACCATATAACTTTACACCATGTGCTTAATACCAAGTGTCCCAATTGTTATCCTTGAGCCAAATGTATCCTACATTAATCTCAAATTGACAGACACAGAAGTGACAAAAAAAAAGACAAAAAAAAAAAAAAAAAAAGACTGGAGCATCGCTGATAGAAATGCACAGAGAACAATTATCTTTGGTTTGTGATGTGGCCTACAATTTGAACAAACATGGCTAAAACTGGGACATTTATCTGAGCACAAGATAAATATAATTCATGTGTAAAGTGATAGAGCCATAGAGGTTACAAGAAAAACAAACAAGAATACAACAGGGAGTACTGAAACAATAAAGTATAGCTAAGTATCTCGGCAAATTAAAATTAAGAAACAAAAAATATTTCCTATAAATACTTCAAAATCTCATATGGTTGCTTACTCTTAACACTTATTATGTATATATGTATATATATACAAGACAAAAATGTTTAAGTAGTATTAAGTCACAGTAACATGCAAAACACACCACTTTATTTCGCACATCAACACCCATAAAAAAAAGTAGTTGAAGTCTTAAAAAGCTTTTGGTTTGTGTCTGACCAGAGAAGGTGAACACTAAGTACTATGGATCACCATGGTATGGAGTACAGTAATCACAAAGTTTGTGACTCTAGGCTATGATTAGGCTTTTAGTGCTTTGCTAAACAGCACATGTAACACTGAGTACTTTTGTACAAAAAACAACATTAAAAAGCATCTAAAAGAGTAACTCCTTTCCAACATAATATGGCACTTAATACCTCCCCCACAATAATAGTATACAGATCATATAAATACAGACAGGTTCTTGGTGAGATCCATGAAGTAAAAAAATCAGACGTTATTAGGGGGTATCATTGTGAAGGCATATTCAAATTTTACATGCTTGTGATGCTTCATACTAGACAGTGCAGAGCCTGCACTGTCAGAAGTATGAGATCATAATAACAGACATCACTTTGGAGACAGTGAGAAACGCCCACAAAAAGTCTGTATGACTGGTCTTTAAACTCTCTTGTAGCACTTGTTGACGGCATTTATGATGTTTACAATACATATATGACTATGTTTAAAAACACATTACAAAACAAACATACTACTGCAAATACTGTGCACTCAAGTAATTCGTCCCAAGATAAAAGCTAAGTACAAAACATTATTGCACACCTTATATATGGGACCAGCCCAAAGAAACCAAAGGATTATGTTTGATTGTAGTGCAAAAACAAATCAAACTAAAAGATAAAGAAGAAATATGAAAAAACTATCCCTGGAAAACTCTATGGGGATGGATTATATCTCTTGTTTGAATTCACCATCACTTACGTCATCAAGATTGATTTGATGAATCTTCTCCAAAATTCACAGTAAAAATTGCTGCCATCAAAAAGATATTTTCATTATGAAAAAAAAAAAAAAATTTAAAGAGAAAACAGATAAATTTGGTAATAAAACTTCAATAGTCCCTGAGCAGCAGGGCTGTAAACGTTAATTTTTCAAACTAACGCGTTGATGTTAACGTTACTACAGAGGTTGTTGACGTAAACGGCGTTAACGTTACACAACACCGTGAAAGTAACGCATTGACGTTAATTAATGTGTTAACACCGTTAATCTTTAACTAACGTTAACAGCCCTGCTGTACAGTCCTTCACTGTATGCAGTTCTCAGCATCTACGGACATAGGTACAGGCAGAAACATTACATCAGTCCATGAGATGAGAGGCAATACCATCGCTTGATATTAAACAAAAAATTCAAACAAGAGAATTAATTAAATAAAGCAATATTGCTTTTGGGACCCGCCCATTACCTAAGATCTTTTTGTGGGTCCAGCCCACTCATTACAACCACTTAAGATAGTGTACAATTCACTGCTGAAAACGGTGGCTGTTAGGGCTGCCACGTGGACTTGTGGAGTGTTCTCGAAGTTCACAGTTTTCAGGTAATTTGATAAAAGGAAGATCTGCACCACTCCACATTGAATATAGATGAGACCGGTTTTCCTAAAAACAGTGTTTGCTTTGATGAGAAATACTGTGATTTCGAGACGACAGCTTTTGAAATTGTAGGAAACTATGCTTACCATGCCAGTGTCAGAACTAGAAGTTGAGCTTCTGTGCAATGAAAGTGATGATGACAAGGATGAGGAGTCAGTTGAAGAACTGCCCTTACGTGGAGCTTCAGGTGGATGATTCTGCACTGTAACCAAGTTGGGTTCTGTCCACCTGTAAAATGCATATTTCACACTATAAAATATTGGTTAACAGTGGCTTTGACAACAAAATCAAAAGATGTCAGTCTAGTTTTACATTGTCACATGTGCTTGCGGAGACGTTTGCTGATGTACTGGAGCTTGTTGTCCTGTTTGGTGTAGATGAGGAGACAGTCTTCCAGGGCTAGTTCCCAGACCAGCTGGAGAATTGCTTCCATGGCACACAGACATTCTATCTTCATTTGGACTTCCTCCAGAAACTGGACTGACCCAATTAGGTTGATGGCTGGGAGAAGGACTGTTGTGGCCACACCCAGTCAAAGTGACTCCTAAACAGACAATAGTAATGTAAAAGGTCTATCATACATTCTGAATAAAGTTTTGGAGAATAATAAGGAACGGAAGAATGTAAAAAAAGTTGGAAAACATGTTTTAAGTACCAGGGATATGTTGACTGGGGTGATGAAGCTGAAGTGGCTGGTTGGGCCTACACGACAAGAGGGATATTATATCAGTGAGTTCCTCTTGACTTGCCAAAGAAGAATGCCAAAGAGATTCTGGAACAGAAGATAGCATGACTAATTAATATTTATTATTTATCTACCTGAAACAACTCTTAACTTGAAAAATAAATTCTGGTGACATCCTCATAAAAAAAAAAAAAAAAGGAATGGTGACACCAAACTGGTATTAAAATCTTTAGTCAAACCTGGTGTTGTTGATCGACTTCTTTCTTGAGAAGCCACACCTCCAGGCACAGTCAGCTTATTATCTTTTGGGTATAAACGACCAGTCCACTGGCCATGTTGTTCATTTTGACCAGTGGAGTCCCACGGCATGGACCATCTACGCATTGCTCCATCTTCTGCTGTTAATGTGTCACCAATTCCTGGTCCAGTTACTTCGCGGGCTGCTGCTTCCGACCATCTCCTCTGTGGACTCTGCACAAGATACATGTAGTATGAAAATATTATTCTAATCTATGCTAGCATCGTAGCAAAACATTTTGGTTAATAATACCTACCTGGAGAGGCCAAAGAGGGAAGAGAAGGGGGCTGCGAGATGTTGGAGTTGTTGGAACATACAGGCGGTTGAAATAATGTTGAAGGGTAGTGACAATGCAATCCGGATCATGAGCTTTCTGTTGATTTGCATCTCCACTGACACAACAATGGCAAGGTGCCATCATTCCCAAACACTCACAACAAGCCATACAAAATTGGTACTGGAGACTGATCATTGTCATTAGGCTGTGACATACTGTTGCTTGCTGGGCCGGTGCCAGCACCTGTAAATTTGGAAAAAATAGAAACATGAGCACTGAAGTACTGAGCAGGTGAAGGGTTTGTGATAAGTGGCCTGAGTGTAGACTTACCTGCCCAGCATCACTGGAAGCAGCAACAGGACTTTGACCAATAAGCTCCTGTAGTGCCTGCACTACTTGCGCGCGTATATTGGTGCTTGTGGCTGCAACTACTTTTGACAAATCGTCCCATGCTGCCTGGCATTGTGCTGCTCTCCCTCCACATGCAGACTGATGCTCAGGTGGAAGGAGGGAGGCAAGGCAATGTGATAAGCGAGAACCCGACCCACATAATGCATTTAGGTTCTGGAATAAAGTTCAACACACCATTATGTAATTTTTCTACCTCCCCAACAACAGACATCTCTTAGGAATACAAAATAACTACCTGAAGATATGAGAGCCATCCTGAAATACACTCATTTACATCCTTTGGAGACACTTTACAAGGGACTTTGTCTCCATGAGATGGTGATATATCACCACAATTCTCAGAAGTTACCATGAGGCCACTGAAATTAAGCATCACAACACAAAGTTAAACAGGCACAAGAGAACTAGTGAACAGCATTAAAATCAACTACATACCCATCAGAAATGTCCATGGGGAGGAAGTTCTGGTAAATTGAATAATCAGTATGTGCTCGAACATAACTAGCGCTTCGAGCTGGAGGAGGTTTACTGTTTCCAGCATGCTGTTTCATTTTAAACACATAGTATGTCAACTGCCACACCCCCTCGTACTAGCCTCTGTGGTCTGGTAACAGTCATCTTCACACACCTTTTGCAAAAAAAAAAAAAGTTCAATTGCACAAATTGCAAAAACTAAATAAAAGCATGACACAGATAGGTTCCCAATAAAACTTCAAAATCGCAAAAAACAAAGGAAATATGATCAACTGAGAGCTCATCAATGTCAAAATCGCATAATAACTAAAAAAAAAAATGAACTGAAAAGGGCTGCAGAGCAAAGCGTCAATAAACATTCTAAACAATGACTAGGAATGAGATATCCGGTGACCAAACAAAAAAGAGATTGGATGTAGCTTGGAGCACGTCCAAAAGAATCGCAGCAACAGAAATAAGGAATTGCTAGAACTTAAGGCTTTCAAGAGCAAAACGGGGCGCAAAAACGAAAGAGAGGCGGGCTTCTGCTTCTGTCATGGTGTTTACATTCAGCTCAAGATCGCACTCGGGCAAGACCCGTCGGGTCGTGGCCGCTACCGCACGTAAACTCCAGACGGAGGGCGCGGCTCAGTGCGCTTAACGACAAATCGCAAAGAGGGGAGCACTTAGAGTGGCGCCAAAACCCCATAAGAAAACGTAAACACGAGAAAAAGTGGTGAAAGACATCACGATATCTCACCTTTCAACCCGGAACGCCAGTGCGCAGCCAGCACAAACACATTGGGATTGGGTTTGAATAGGTGGAAAGAGGTGGGCGGCCTCTGCGGGTGGGTTTCTTCCCTTTCCTCCCCTGTTTCTTCCGTCTCTTCTCACGATCGCCACAGCCAAACCGTTTAAGATATCGACTTCAAATTTGGTGAGGAAGCAGGTAAAGGTTCAATCTTAATATCGGTTTGCTCAAAAAAAGTTATGAACCGCTCTGGTATGCCTAAAAACGACCGCAACTTTGCGCCAAAACAACTTTTTTCTCCGGCCCATACCGTTCTCTTGATTATTATTTTCTCTGTCCAATTATTCGAACCCGAGCTCAATGTTATGAACGGTTTGGCCAGTTTGGCGCAGTTTGGCGTCAAAAAGCGGGTCCCATGCTTCGGCTCGAATCTGCTTGAATCCTTCGGGGATCTCCGGCCGTCGGTCGGAGAGCCCCGCCTGGTAGTACGCAACCTCTCGTCGGGAGCGCGCCACTGTCGCAGTTCCGCGCGCGAATCCCGCCACGGATTCAAATCGGTTACTCGGAGCCCGTAGCAGGGCGTCCGGATAGGTCCACTGGCCCACAGTGGCCACTCTTCCCGCCTTAAAATCACGTTTCCTGGTAATTTTTGAATTCTTTGAGACTTCATATCTGGTGTCTTCACCCTGCTCTGCAGTGCAGTTATTCAATATTAGTTTAGGTAGCAGCCCGCCTATAGCCGAGTTGCCACCCGCTGGTTTGAGACTTGGCAGTGAGTCATCTTGACTGGGCGTCCGCACGAAGCTCGCCGTCGACATGGACACCTTGGAGGAGCCCGAGGTAGCCAGATCGTCTCGTCTAAGGAGGGGCGGTGCGGACCGGGCCAGGGGTAACCCGCGGTTTGCAGTCGTAGGATCGCGCCCGGGAGTGGGAGCCTGGGAGCTGCGTGGCAGCCTGGCCAATTAAGTCAGACCGGCTCCCTTTTCTTTTTTGCCACTCATGTCTGCGTTTTAATTTTGCTCTCGGTGCCAAATATATCAAGGAGAAATAGTGAAATTTGACTTGAATTGAAAATAGGTTGAGGAAAGGCCGTTCCGGCTACAGTGGGGAATTTCCACACGAAGAAGGAAAGAATTTGTATTTTAATATTCCACAACAATTTATTAATTTATCACTCAGTCACATATCAACATCTTACAATGGAGACAAATAAGAGATTATTAACACAAATGTACAACATACCACAGGCTTTCTTTAAGACAATGGGTGCCTTGGAAAGGCGCTTCAAGGCTGTTCATCAATACTCTGCAGCCCATTGAGAATCGTCTGTCACTGTTTTGATATGTTTGTGGCAGATGTTGATTACATATTTACATAAACACACACATCACTCACACACCGTTCTATTGCATACACACTCTCATGCAGTACGCCCTAGCACACCTTTTAAACATTCACACTTTAATTTTCTTATGTACATGCTGAAATTGTCTTACACCGCACTAACTTGTGAAATACAACTGCATTCTTCATTCACTGATTCATTAAACACTACAAGCAATGGTGAACCAGCTGGATCGAATTTTCAAGAACTAAAAATGTATAACAAATATTACCTGCTTCCTTACTGTAGCTTTTATTTACAAAACATGTGACCAGATTAAGGGGAATTTGCTATAGGCATTCTCTGTCATCGACTGAACTAAATAATCGACTGGAGAAACATTCATGAAAAGTTTCAGATTACACTAATATCTTGCTGGCCACCCTGCAATGTCCTTATACTGAATTGGCATCACATCACAACTTAATCATCACATAAAAACTTGTGTACTCTACTTCTACCGCTTGTACATATACATATAAATAATAAAATATTATGAAATTTCCTAAAAAATTCACAAAAACAAAAGATTTTTCTCTACAACACAATTGATACCACCAGGACTTGTACAGAATCATTTTTACAAATACTAGTTTTCAAATAAACACCGCATTGAGCAATAACCACTAATATTTATACATCTGTTACGGGTCGAAGTAGGAGGTTGGTTCTATCTAGTTTGAACCGGGTAGAACTAGGTGGGCCCGGTGGGCAGCAACGGTTGCACCTAGTTGTACCCGGATGCAAGTCCGTTACAACTAAGTGCAACCATACATTTTGCTATATTTACACTTGTACCCGACCCAATCGGGTGGAAGTAGGTGCCACTGTATAGGTGGGCTACCGATCGAAGGTGGCATTATTGGGGGAAGGCGGGGCAATGCGGCAACCTTCAAGGCACTCAATTTTCGGCTACTCTAAAATCAAAATTTCCGGTAAAACATATATCTACATAAATTTAAAAAAATGGCTGACCGGCTTCCCGACCGAGATGCGTTCGACCGTCGCATGCAAATAATTACCTTCCCTCATCCCTCCCACTTCAACCCGCCTACCTTGGGTGCAACTACTTTTACCTAAGTTATGTCCGGGTAAAAGTAGTTGGGACACTTGTACTTGTACCCGGTTCACATCAAGCCCACCTAGTTCTACCCGGTTGCAACTAGGTGGGACCAACCTCCTACTTCAACCCCTAACATATCTAAAACATGTAAAGAAAGCTTCAGGAAATTGAAACTTGAACATCATGCAAATATGATATTTTCCTATATAGATCCACATTAATGACCAGCGGTGTACCCTAGCTTTTATTTTCAACACAAGCCAGGGAACCCTGTGAACACCTGCATGAAACTGCTGGGTTCAGTGAAATGTCCAAATACTTCTTTTTAGACATACAATTTAGTTCATAAAAACATTTAGACATTTACAAAAGGAACATGAAAAAATGATTATCAGTCTGTCACCATATGTAGATCACATTTAACTTTCACCAGCTGCAACAATCTTATTTCACTGGGGTTTGCAGCTGCAGCCTTCGCGTGTGGCACCCTGACGGTATTTCATTTCTACCTTATAGTGTGGTGCTGGCACCTTTTGGCACAAGGGAAAACAAGGAGAAAAGGTTACCAAAGGGATTTGGTAAAAAAAGGAGGTACCCGTTCTTTACCACAATCAATATCATAGATCGGATTAAATTTTTGTCCTGGCTGTACATTTATAAAAAATACATTTAATAATATACTTCCCCTTTGCTGATGACTTATCACTTTGCTCATGGTTAATATCGATGTTACATTTTACAATACTAGTTTCGAAGTTGGATTTCCCTTTCGCGTTATCCATCATTGTGATTCGCTAAACCCACCCCGATGCGCCTGCGCGCTTTCCGTATCTTCTGATTGGTTAACCCTTTCACGCATGCGCACTTCATATGTTGCATTCTTCCCGCCAGATAAAATAGAATTCAGAACTGCGATTATTTTAACAAGGTATCTCTTAATTCCGCTACTTTTCCGGAAAAATAACCATATTTTCGAACGCAATCACTTGTTTTCTTGTTTTTACGCAATTACCGAACGAACAAAACCACTACCACACATACAGCTTTTGCCAATCCCGAGTTCAAAATGGGGGACTAAGAAACCGGCCGCAGTACCCGTTCTTCATACCATATGTATGTATGTATGTACGAAATGATGTGGTAAGGAACGGGTAAAAAGCAACAACAGTGCCTGACAAGATTTTGCTTTGGAGAAATAAGGAGAATCTAAAAACCAAACTAACTCCTAGGAAAACTGTGCTAATGAAGTTCTGTTCCTCCATATGAAAAGCAGTCGATGTCTTGTCGAACTTTAACGCACAGCTACTCCATTGATCGTTACTGTCGCTCCATTACCAGGTCTACTGACTGGGGAAGCTTCATAATGGTGGTTTCCGTTTCTTCTCTCTGTTTCCTCATAAGGAGCATCGTACATGTTATCAGCATGATCATGTATATTTTCATATATATTGGTGGAGAGATGTGTGACACCACCATTAGTGCCATCATTTAGTGTTGAGAAAGACATCACTGCTGCATTTTGATCCTCTTTCCGTAGTGCAGCCTGCACATTTTCTGTGTTCTTAATAGGTCTCTCTTTTCGACTGAAAGGGAAAAAAGGCACAAACATTATTTTAATTTCGTTGAACATGATTGTAGATTTCACAGAAAACTAATAACATGGTTGTACTTACAGTCGAAGATAAATGAGGCCCAATACAAGAAGGAGGAAGAGGAGAACACCAGCCCCGATACCAATGGGTAAACCAAGATTCTGTGCTTCACTTGCTTCTCCAGTGCTCACTGAAATGGAATTGGAGCGTTGTGAATATCGACACATATTTAACCCGAAAACAGATAAACTTTGCATCCTTAGTCCAGTTTGCTTACATTGACACGTTGGCTCTTCTCCTGACCATTGGCCATCTTCCATGCACTTTCGCAGGTAGGGGCCGACTCTCTCGAAGTGCGGTATACAGTGATACTCCACGGCGCTGTTGTACGTGGTGGTCTCGTTCATCACGATGACACGCCCGTTCTCAATGGGACCTGGATGCTTGCAGTCCACCCCTGGAACAGAAAGCGCCCAGCGGCACACACGGTTAACACTTCTAGCCGCAGCTTTCTTTGAATTATTTTTCAAAAATGAGCGCAGATGAAGCGCGAAAGAAAGCGAGAGCGAAACGTACATGAGCATTTGGGAATTTTGCTGCTCCACCGTCCCCTCTTGAGGCAGATCCTGGTCGAGTTCCCCTCCATGTACTGGCCCCGGGGGCAGTGGTAGTGCGCCACACCGCCGATGCTGCGCGTCGACACCTGGACCGTCATCCCGTTCTCGCCCTCCAGCTCGGGGCACACGACCTCTGCGAACGGAATGGAAGCAGTAATCAGCACCAATGAATGAGAATCTACAGAATACATGGCCGTCGATACCCCGTGATCGGAGCGGAGTGCTCGAGCGCGCGGGGTATTGACCGGAATACTTTTGGCCTTGAAGGAAGTCGGCGGGCCGTATTTCCTCTCAGCCAAAGCAGCGCACTCACCTTTGCAGGTGGGCGTGTCGGAGCTCCAGGTGCCGTTCTCCATGCACAGCCGACGGCCGTGGCCGTCCAGCTCGAAGTTCTCGTCGCACTCATAGATTGCGGCCGCACCGTAGTACGTCATGTTGGAGGCGAGCGTGAAGCGGCCGTGAGCCGTGGGCTGGGGGATGCCGCAGTCCACGACTGGAAGCACGGAACGAGCACGTCATACGTCATGTTTTTCCACCCCTTTTCCTCTGCTTCCCTCTGGCTACTCACATATGCACTGCGGGACCTCCCCGCTCCACTGGCCGTTCTCCTCGCAGGTGGACAGCGTCTCGCCGACCACCTTGTAGCCGCGCTCGCACTGGTACTTGGCCAGGGCGCCGATCTTGTAGGTGGTCGTGGACGAGGAGCCGGCGTTCTCCGCCGTGCGGATCAGCGTGCGCCCGTACTGCCGGTCGTTGTTGGTCACCGTCAGGATCCGGTGGTTGGCCAGCACCGGCTCGGGGCACCGAATTTCTGAGAAGAAGAAAGCAAAAATAAAATTTAAAAAATGAATCAATTTCATTTTCCGTTTTAACCGCAACCCCAACCCCGGTTCCAGTGCTCTTACCCTCGCACTTTGGGGAGGCGTCGCTCCACTGGCCGCTCTCCTGACAGACTCGCGTGGGCGCCCCGATCAGGCGGTAGTTGCGGGCGCACGAGTAGGACAGCACGCTGCCTAGGTACGTGGTGCCGTTGACGTAGTGTGACGTGCCGTACAGCGTCGTTGGCACCTTCCCGCAGTCCACGTCTAAAAGAAAAGAAAAAGGAAAAAATTGAAAAAAAAAGAGGCAATTTTCCTGATTCTCGTTCCATGCCGGCCGGGAGTAGCACCCTCGCCTCGCCTGGCTTCTCTCTCGCACTCACACTCGCAGACGGGGGGTTCGCCGGACCAGTCGCCGCTGCTGAGGCACTCGTGGATGGGCTCGCCGCGCAGGATGTGTCCGGGGTCGCAGTGGTACTCGATGCTGGAGTGCACGTTGTAGTCGTACCCCACCACGTAGCCGCCTCCGCGCACCTCGGGCTCGCCGCATGTGATTTCTAATTAATAAAAGAAATAAAGTGTTTTATTTTGTGTGCCTCGGGAAAACGAGGGAGAGAAACGACGAGAATAGGTTTGACCAGAATGCTTACTCTCGCAGGACGGGGTGACGCCGGACCACTTGCCCTCCCGCGTGCACACCTGCTTGGCCTGGTTGTCCGGCTCCAGCCAGTAGTCCGGGTCGCAGACGTACTCGACGCCGCTCCCGTACGTCGTGGTGCCGTTGCTGAGGCGGTAGTGGCCGTTGTCGATGTTGGCGGGCGCGCCGCAGTCCACGTACTTGCACTGTGGCGCCTTGCCGGACCACTCGCCGCCCAGGCCGCAGGACACCACCTGCCGCATGACCAACCATCCCGTTATAGCGAGTCCGAGCGCGGCCTGGCGCCTGCCGGGTAGGCAACGCCGGCGCACGCGTGTCGTGCGGGCTGGCCTACCCCGGCACCCGCAGGCGCTCGGCGTCGCCGCATGTTAGTTTTCCGAATGGGGCGGAGAAACAGAAAAATTGAAAATTCGGCTCGTCTTCTGTTTCTCTCGCACCTATCTGACGCCAGTGAGTGGGAGTGAGACATACGATGTGCGTCGTCCGGCTCGCCCGCTCCATTCGGAACACTGCCACGTGTACTCACCCCCGAGCCGAAGAGGATGAAGCCCGGCTGACACGTGTAGGTGGCGATGGAACCCGCCCGCCGGCCGCTGGTCTCCACGAAGCCGCCGTGAACTGCGGGCGGCTCGCCGCACCAGTCGACTGATGGGGAGCAGAGCACAGACAGAGTCAGTATCCTCATCCTGTGACGGTGACGCTGGCCATCACCTCGACGCTGGACACTCACAGAGGCACTGCGGCTGCTCGCCCGTCCACTTGCCGCCGTCGCCGCAGGTGCGCCGGTCCTGGCCGATCAGGGTGTAGTTGAGGTTGCACGAGTACACCGCCGCGGCGCCGTGCGTCGTCCTGCCGTCCGTCAGCTTGACGGCGCCGTTCTCGGGGGCCGCCACGCCGCCGCAGTCCACGTCTGGGGGAACGAGGCCAGGATTAAGTTGTATTCTTGGTGTGGTTTCTTTCTTATTTTTTAACGTGTTGGATTTTTTTTTTGTAAACGGTGATTTTTTTTTGCCTGAATTTTTTTTAAACATTTGGTGAACTTTGAGTTTGAATATTCGTTGAACATTAAAATAAGCAAAAATAACCCTTAACTTTTGATTTACACTCCAAAAAAAACGGTAGGTGACCGTCACGGGGAAGTCCCTCCGTCAATACCCCTTGTCGGTGGATACCGGCGGGGGGTACCGGCGGGCACTCACTCGCGGGGCGAGGGGTACTCACACATGCAGCTGGGCGCCTCGCTGGTCCAGAAGCCGTCCTTGGCGCAGGTGCGGTTGGCCGGGCCCACCAGCATGTGGCCCTCGGGGCAGCGGTAGCCGATCACCGCCCCCACCGAGTGGTTACTGCCCACCACCGTCGTGTTGACGAGCTTGTCCGGGGAGCCACACGAGGACGGCACTGCAAACAGAACGAGAGAGGATTCAAACACTGGTTATGCGGCGCTCACAAACCGTGTGACTTTGCTTTGGATCTCTTCCCCCCCCCCCTCTCTCTCTCTCTCTCTCTCTCTCTCTCTCTCTCTCTCTCTCTCTCACTCTCTGACAGCTCACCGAGAGCCGTTGGTAAGGTGGGTGGCGCTCGAAACCCTGTATGACTGCGGGCTCGGTGGGTCCGATTCCCACGGACGGTTCTACCCCCCCCCCCCCCCCCGCGTCCAACGCATAATTTTATTACATCGAGTACGTGTCACGTGATCCCGAACCGCGCCAAACCTAGCCAAACCGTTGAAACCGAATCAGCCCCAGCGGCGCGGGCTCTCGCTCGTTTCCGGCCACACCCGACATTTCCTTTTGAAACCAAGAATAGTCGCGCGCGGCACGCCAAGCTGGAGTCGTTCCGTGGCAGTCGCTGCCGATTCACTTTGAGGCGTTTGCCGCGCTTACTCGTCTCTTTTTTCCCCCCCAAGACGCGCCCAGAGAGCGGAGCCACCCAGCAAGGCCGCCGGGCTCTAGCCGGGCCGAGTTACTGAACTCGCCTCGCCTCGTCGGGTCGCGGGTCTGGCCCGGGCCGGTCTGGCCGGGCCGAGCCTCCGATGAGGCCGGTGCTCGAGGTGATGCAAACGTACCCGGATTTAAAATCAAAGTTTGACGTTACTGATTTTTCTTATCATTCCTTGCTTTTTTCTAATGTTTCCTAATTATTTTTTTCTGACGTTTTTTCTTCTGATTCATTCCTGACATTTTCTGATTTTTTTGAGTGTGTACATTGGTACATTTTTTTTCGAGTGAGGAACCCCTTGCTGGTGCTAAACCCGGATGGCTTTACCCACAGAGCCGGCCACGCCCGGACTCCTCTCGGCTCAGCTCGGCTCTTCGCCCACTCTGGGCGTTGGCGCCACGCCGCGCTAAGCAAACCGGGCCTTACCGACCCGGCCCGGCCCGGCCCGTCTCCCATCCGCTATGGATCCCTGCTCCCTGCCGGTGCTCCGGCGGCGCTCCCGACTCGGGGATATCGTGCCGCTCCATCTGCACAGCGCATTCAGAGGCCGCGAGCCGGGGAGGCTGCTGAGCACGGCGCTGAGCACGGTGCTGAGCACGGCGCTGAGCACGGCGCTGAGCACGGCGCTGAGCACGGCGCTGAGCACGGCGCTGAGCACGGCGCTGAGCACGGCGCTGAGCACGGCGCTGAGCACGGCGCTGAGCACGGCGCTGAGCACGGCGCTGAGCACGGCGCTGAGCACGGCGCTGAGCACGGCGCTGATGCGGCGCCGAGCCTACCGGTGATGTTAGTGCCTTCGGGTGCCGTCTACAACGGGAGGGAGCTTTATGGCAGCTCCCGCGGGCCTCCGGGAGCGGGCCGGGGGAGGGAGGGGGCACGTCGGCGGGCCCGGAGGGCCCGGAGGCCGTGACGACGCGGACGTGTCCCGTGTCCGTCAGCCGTGTCCGCCGCACGTCATCATGTCCGTCCGTCTTTTGCGGGCGGGCGGTATAGGCAGGCCGCATCGGTGCCGACTGCGCTCTCCAATGATGACAAATGCGGACCGCCGCCGCCGGGATCCGAACCCGAGCCCCTCCCCTGCGCCGTACTCGGTACGGCGGCCGGTGACGTCACACGACGGGGCGGTCGGGCCTGGCCGGGCCCCTCCCGGGCCGCCCGGGATGATGGAGGCATGTTATCGATTTCGCATAGCGAGGCAGGCAGGAAGGATGCATAGATTAGGCAATGGAAGGCAGAAATCACGCGGCGAGAGACGACGGCGGCCGACGAGGAAAACTGGAGCACGGCTTTCCGCTTCCGCTGCGAGGCCGGCCGGGGGGCCGCGGGGGGCCGCGGGGGGCCGCGGGGGCCGCGGGGGCACTGAGCCGGGGTAGCGAAGCAGAATGTCGTCGCCATAGGCTTTAGCAGCATTAGCACACCCTTACTCGTACATTCCCATTTTCCGGCCGAGATCAGACGACGCCGACGACTGACTCGACACACGACCCGTTGATCGGGAAGTGGTAAAATTACACGCGCAACCGGCTCAATTAGTTTTGTCCTCGTTTTTATTTTAATCGCCTTGGCTGTGTCTCATTGGCGACAGACACACCGAGTAAGAGGGCGGGTTGGGCACTCACTGTGCATGCAGACCCAGTGCAGGTAGTCGAGGTTGCAGCCCACGTCGTTCCACAGCCAGCCCCGTCCGCCGTCCAGCACCACGCAGTTCTGCTCGCCGTTGTAGTTGTTGGGCTGGTCCTTGCCCCAAGCCGGCCGCACCACCACCTCGCCTAAAAAAAAAAAAAAAAAAAAAACCGAAAACATTACCCCTAGATTTGAGGTCGAATGTGCTAAGGGACAATAGAGGTTTGCGATGAGAGTTGGAAACGTAAGCTGAAGAACAAAATCGCCTCCAGATCGGGAACTCTCGGGGGCAGGTATGAGAAACTTGAATGGCGTTTTGAGTGAATTTTGAGGTCCGTTTCCATATTTGGCGCGGACCTTGTGCATCGATGTTTCTCATACCTGCCTTCCGTCAGAGTTTCCGGTCCGGAGGTGTTTTTGTTCCTCAGCATCCGCTTCTGAGCCACGCTCAAAAACTCCATTTCTCTTCTTCGCTACGACTAACACTCACCGTCAACCCATCTCCAGGTCCGGGACACGACGCCGGGTTCCTTCTGCGCGCCGATCCACACGAGCTGCGTCTTGAGCGTCTGCTTGCGGCGCTCCAGCTCCGCCAGCAGGAACAGGTTCCTGGCCCCGGACAGGCCGTGCACCAGGTCGCCGCCGTGCGCGCGGCACGAGGCGCGCGCCGCCTCGAACGAGCCCCCGGACTTGACGGCCAGCTCGAAGCAGACGCGGTCGAAGGCGACCAGCTCCGTGTCCGCTGCCGAGCCCGCCGGCGCGCACCGGTCGTCGGAGAACTCTGTTCAACAAAATCCGTCATCAAAATAAATATATGGGCCGGGCGAAAAACACTCGACTGCACTTTTTTTTTTTCAGCCCCTATTCCGCCGCACCTGTGTTCGTGCGCACCAATAACGCCATAGTCTTTGTCGCCAGAAGTAGCGACTCCGACCAACCAAGCCGAGGTCAGTTTTCAGACATTAATTTTACATTACGGCCCCCCGCACGAGGGAGGGGAGGGGTCGCAGGCGAAAGATCATTGAGAATGGAATTTCTTTCGGCCCTGATTAGAAATTAATTGACGAAAAAGGCTCCACCGGTGCTGAATAAATGGGACAGCAGGCGACGAATGGTTTCGGAGGGAGGGGAGGGGGTGGGGGGTGCCGTTTATCAGTCGGAGTGTACACTGGGGATGAGCGAGGCGAGGGCCGCCGCGACTGACAGCGCGTTGCCGTGGCAACCACGACACAACAAAATGGCCGTGTGTTGGTGCGTACGTGCATGTGTGTGTGTGTGTGTGTGTGTGTGTGTGTGTGTGCACACGATATAAAAGGTTGGCCTGTGTGTGTGTTGTGTTGACAACGGCGAGCGACAAGTGATGGGGAGGGGGAGGGGGGTGTATTGGGGGCGTGCTGGTATGTACACGCGGTGGAAGTGTACTGTAAACCATTTTCTACGCTGAGGCAGTTTTATCCGCGAGTCTTGCCCCCTGCACTTTCCCCTAACAAAAAACATCTAAAGAGGTTGACAATAATTATTTTCCATTTCGTGTCTTCTGCACGTACTTTTACTGACTCGTCGTCTTCATACTGTGAAAAGATCTTGCATGTTGACGCCCACGTCTTTGAGAGCGCCGCCGCCGACCTCAGTGCCCTTTTATTGGGGGCCGTGAAGTCCGCGCGCGCGCGCGCGCGCGCGCGTGTGTGTGTGTGTGTGTGTGTGTGTGTGTGTGTGTGTGAGAGAGAGAGAGAGAGAGAGAGAGAGAGAGAGAGAGAGAGAGAGAGAGAGAGAGAGAAGAAAGAGAGAGCACATCGCACTCAAATCCAAAGCCGTCACCTGTCCTTAGATTTCCTCGCTCCTTTTCCCACGGCCGTTCCCCCTCCCTCTTCCCTTTGCCGCTGTGTATACAGTCGCGGAACGCAGCTCCCCCCCCCCCCCCCCCGCCACACACAGAAAAAGAGACACACACAAAGTTCACCAAGGCCTTTTATGAATGGCTCGAATACCGATAAGATGGTTATCTCGAGTTCGCGTGCGTTCGCCATTTTAGTGTTGGACTTCCCTTCCCCTCGGCTTCGGCTTCGGGGTGCGCTCGGGCGGTCTGCAGCGCGCGCACCAGCGCAGCACGGCTGTGGAAATTGAACGCAGAAATTGGTCACCGATCGGTCTACAGGACTTTCTCCCCTACTTGCGAAACTCAATTTCGTTTCTTTTTTTTTTGTTGGGCTAGCGGAAATTCGTCGCTGTTGGCGTCCCGCATCAGCCCCGCGTCCCGCGTGTCGGAGCGTGGCCACCCGGAGCCCTGACCACATAGTGTGTTATCCAGGACAGAGATGCGCGCGCTCATCGAGAACTCGAACGGGACAATCGATCAGGCGGCTGACTTAGTAACCACTGTGCGGCGCCCGGCATAGCCCGGCAGGGAGCGCGCTGTAAATGAGACCACGGTGGTCATCATTGTTTAACCCTGCAGAGGAGCCAGGGCGGTGCGGCTTCATCGATAATTGATATGCAAGTTCAATGCTCCGGACGGTGCTAATAGCGTTTTGCCACACTGAATGATCACTTTACCTTCCCGCGTCTCTGTGCGCGGTTTTCGGGAGGGGGGGGGGGAGGGGGGGAAGACGTAGAAAGAGCTCGCGCCTCGCCACGGCACCTTTCCCCGCGGTCCTCCACGCTTCCCGTGAAACGCTTTCGGCCTGACCGACTCCGCCCAAGGAGACCCCTCCTCCCGCATGCGTGACAGGAAACTAGGAGGCCGGAGCTGGGGGACCGGAGGAGACCGGAGGAGACCGGAGGAGACCGGAGGAGACCGGAGGAGACCCTCTGCGCCGGCCTCCCCGGACAGTTCGGTAATGAAATGAACCCGCCTCCACCGGACGATTCCTTTCACTTTTCTTTCAGAGACGTGTGTGCGTGTGTGTTTGTGTGAATGTGTGTGTGTGTGTGAGAGAGAGAGAGAGAGAGAGAGAGAGAGAGAGAGAGAGAGAGAGAGAGAGAGAGAGAGAGAGAGAGAGAGAGGCAGAGACAGCCAAACGATTACCATGCGGGCTCGGTACGTAATTCGAAAAGGAGGTGCTAGCTTCTTGTACTAACTCGCACGCACATGAAACGCACGCAGGACATACTACTTCTATATACTGGCCTTGCCTTTACGGAGAGAGAGAGAGAGAGAGAGAGAGAGAGAGAGAGAGAGAGAGAGAGAGAGAGAGAGAGAGAGAGAGAGAGAGAGAGAGAGAAATCGGTTTGACGAGGCTCCTCGAAAACTGCCAATTACCCGCGCCGTCACCGTCCTACCAACATTCTATTTTCTCCCCCCTTCAAATCTCCACCAGCCTACGCGCCCACCCCGTGTGGTGGCCCTTACGGCATATCCCAGTATGCACGTCACGGCTCCTGTAATACACACACAGCACTGCTTCACCCAGCACACACACACACACACACACACACACACACACTCACACTCTCTCTCTCTCTCTCTCTCTCTCTCTCTCTCTCTCTCTCTCTCTCTCTCTCTCTCTTCACACACACACACACACAGATGCAAATCGCGCATCTGGCAGCCGTTCAGAACAACCCCGGCCTATGCTGTTCTTTTTATATTTCCCTTACCATTTTCATACGACGTCGATAGTGTATAACGGTTTGTGTTGGCAAACACACACACACCCACACACACACACACACACGGCTCCCGTTACATGATGCATGTGTGTGTGCACTATCCACCTGCCATACGCACGCCATAGGCGGCAGCGGCAGACAGCTCTGACATTACTTACCGGCCGGCACTCCGGCAATCACCGTGCTGTGCTGCTTTATGCCGTCCCCCCCCCTCTCCCCCTCCCCTTCACCTTGCCACCCTCCCCCATTCCTCACTGTTCTGGTGCAGGTTCACACCACAAGGCCGCCCGGTCGGTGGTCGCCCCTCGAGAGCGCCCGGCATGGTAGGCCGACCCGCAGCGCGCGGCTGTCCGGCGGGTCTGCCTACCCATCCAGGCGCTCCCAGCAGCTGCCCAGAGCAATGTAGCGTTTTTCATTTCAAAATTGAAAGAAAAAAATTGTTTCAAAAATAGTTACCTTCGGACGTGAAGATTTGCACCTCACAGAGCGACAGGGAGCCCTCGACGCCCACCAGCTGCAGGAACACGTACTGGCCGACGAGGGCGCGGGCGCAGCTGAACATCTTGGTGACGCCCTCCTCTGCGGACACAAATTTTAGTTTTTAATTCTTACAACCACCAATTTACAGCCAGAACGTTTCGGTGGTGGCTGGCGCCGGGCGGGCGGGCGCCAAGGCTCGCTTTTACTGCGTCATCGCTCGGTCTGCTTTTGATGATATCATGACCGGTCCCGTAAAAACGTCTCTCCTGTCAGAAAACAACGCTCGTCTTTTTTCCCCTTTTTTTCGGTCGGTTCACATGTATAGGAAACGCGCCGGGGGAGTTAAACGGGGACGCCCGCCGCAACGAGTTGAACTTCGTCGATGATATCACAGCACTTGCGGGAGGGAGGGAGACTTCTCGAGAAACAGGATTAATGGCAGCCCAAGGACTCCACGTATACGGCCACTTCGGCAGCGAATTGTTTTTAAAAAGGTGAAAACTCGGCAGGATTCGAGTGCTTTTTTTTTTATGACCGCCCCGCTCGCGCAGCGTTCAAGGCGTCACTTCGCGAAGCGGATTCGTTTCATTATCATTATTTTATTCGCATCGCCGCGCGTGTTTTCCCCTCCTCTCTTTTCAAGCAAAACGCTAACGGGCGTGTGTCGACCAAAAACTTACCCATGGTCCCTGGGAACCAAGCGCACAGTGGGTTCCGCTGGAGGTCATGGCTGCTGTTGCCGACTCGTATCTCTAGGTCCTGGAGAGGCTGGTGCCCTGCCGACCCAGCCGGGGAAAAAACACGTTTCATTAGTTCAAGATGGTGAATAGAGATTCAAAAGAAGAAATTTTTCATTGGGAACTTTCAAAAGTTTCAACGAAAATCTTTACACGTTCTAGTTCAATTTTCAGTCAAACTATATTTTTCTGATCGGTGGCGCACACGCCCACGGCTCCTGTGACGGTGTGTGAGTGCGCGCACTTCATCTTTCCTGGTCCCGGTGCGGCCGGTGCGGCCCCCGTACAGCACGCCAGCAGCACAGCCGGCCGCCCGAATAGGGGCTCGCTGACATTTTAAAAACGGCGCGCACGATGCAGCACGGCGCCTTCGTTAACTTTATTGAACGAAAACGGTCGCTGAATGCTGTACAGGCCGTGCGGCGGGGGTTGTGCAAGGCGCCATGGGCAGCCATGGGCAGCCATGGGTCCCGCGCCACACTGCCGGCTGCAGTACTGTCCCTGACAATATGCGAGCAGAGCGGGCCGCCACCGCCGCCACCGCATTTTACGACGACGTTTTCAAACCCTCAAAAAATGCGATCTGAAATGCCTCTCTCGCGTACGCACGCTTTATAAAGAGGTAGGACGCGGCCGGAAAAAAATTGCGCTCTCGCATTAAAATGCAATATGCACAACGCTTTGCGCATTTCGATTTTTAGTTTTAGACCGTGCTCTGCATTGCACATGCTTAATCAAAACGCGAATTACAACGGGGGGCGTGCGCGACGAAAATCGACATTTTCTGAACTCCCATCTCAGGGCAACAAAATCCCACGCAAGCAAAAAATATAAAAAAAAATTAACACCCTACTCAGAAGAGGGCATTTTATCCAAAACTTGCTAAACTGCTGGTTTTAGTAGGGTGTTAATTTTTTTTACTAGATGCAATGTTTCTTTCTATCGTGATTTTTTTTTTTTTTTTTACTTAAACTCAGCCTAGAATTCAAGTCTTTTCGCTTACCGCAGCAGCCCCGGGTGGTGATGCGGACGGTGCGCACGGGGTAGGGCCGGAGCAGGTCCACCCGCCACCAGGGCGACGGTTCGCGCTGCGTCTCGGTGCAGAGGCGGCCGTCGTGGACCGTGCTGAGGTCACCGTCGTTGCCGTTGCCCGCCGCCCCGCCCCGCACGGTCGTCGACTGGTTAGCCGGCTTTCGCAGTGCCACGTTCGTGCCTGCAACAACACGGGAACAAATGGTAGGAAAAATAAGTAAAAGTCACAATAAGCTGATTTTCTGCTACCCTATCACTGTTTTATGATTTGCAATACGTATTGCAAAAATTGCAATAAGTATTGCAAAAATTGCAATAAATATTGCAAAAATTGCAATAAGTATTGCAAAAACTACTGTATCGCAAACTGCTCGCAATAACGCGGTCTTATGGGGCGTATTGCTATTTCTTTGCAATAACGATTTATCGCTAATTTTAGTGATATGTTTTGCAATTCCAAATACAGTGATGAATGGCTGTAACAAAATGTCATCTCAAAGATACGCGGCCGCGCCATTCGGAGGCCGCAAGATCAATTTGAGATTTTCTTTTCCATCCCGCAAAACTTTTCTTTCCACTGTGCCTTCCCGCGAACCTCCGCCTACACAGGAAAATAAAAATCAGAAAAAAGGTCCGCTTTGCTCGTTGCGTTGGTTTGCATGGTTGGCATGGTCAGTGAGGCAAGGCGGTCACGACGCACCACTACGGCTGTGGCCGCCCTTATGCGATCTCACGTTTGTTGGGGAAACGCGCGCTCTGGCAGGGCCGTGCACGTCTTGTTGTTGTTTTTGTTGTCGTCGTCCAAAGCCTTGCCAACATCTTTCCTCCAATGTCATTGCCGATTTTATGAAATCGCCGTCTGGCGGAATGCAGCCCGGTATAATTTGGAAGGACAGGTACTAGCGGATAGGTTTGGCGGTTCTCTTTGTCCTCTCTCTCGTTTCAAGGAATCTCAGCAGCGAGCGCAGAGCGGCGCACAGCGGTGCCGAGCGTGCGGGCGGCGAGGCAAGGTCCCCCGCGACATGCCGCCCTGCCGCTGCGCCCCGCCATGCCGGTGTGCGACTCCCGATATTATGAAGGAGTCCTTACGAGTCCCGCCATCAGACGACAGGCAGCGGGCCTCGGGCCTCGCCAGGGTGAGGGCGCTGCTGCTGACCAATGTCTACACGCCAAACAAGCGCATTTTTTTTTTTTTTAAAAAAAAAAAAAAAGCAAAATGGCACGGTGTTCGATAGGGGGACACTTCTTATGAGTAGCCAAACGAATTTTCACGCCGTTCCCAGGACGAATTTGGAAGAAAAAAAAAATCAAGTTTAAAGAGGCAATGGCATGGCCATTGTCACAATTTTCACAAAAATAAAATACTGTTCTTTTTTTTTTTTTTTTTTATGAGTGCTGTTTGTCTGAACCAACTTAACCTACCCTCAAAATAAAAAGTTCGTCGTACAAGACGGTATTTGAACCCTCGCTGGCCCCGGACTCGATCAATTAATTCCCGGAGCGTAGTGCCCGCGCTCTCAGGTTACCCTATGACGTCCCCGCCGCCCCCCGGCCGCCCCCCGCCGCCTCCGCTGGCTGACGTCCCGCCCCAGATCCGCGGCGTCTGGTTGGCTGCCAGCAGCAGCGCGCGCTCACCGAGACTGAAAGGTGTTGATGCCGATCAGTCGCTCTTCCGAGGGCGAATAACGGGTCACGTGATTGTGGGCAGATCATTATCCGCGCAGCTGTGCTGCCACCGCTGCCGCCGCCGCTGCACTCGCATGCATAAAACATTCCCTCTCGCTCGCTCGTCGGGCGCCACAGGCCGCTCCCAGGGGACGTCTTCCAGTTCACTCTACTTTTCCGCTGTCCGGTGGCGCTTCCCGCTTTCGGACCTTGGCGCCGCGTTACGTGGCTCGTGCACGGCCACCCGATCTGTCAGGCCTCAGGTTGGGCGCAGAGCAGAACGGGCGCGGAGAGCGGAGCAAGCGGAGGCGGAGCAAGGCGAGCGCTGGTGTGGTGTAAAATTACGTCTTGTCTGGGCGGCGCTCGGCTCAGCAGCAGCCAAGCAGCGTGGTGCGATCGAGCCAAAGTCAGCCGGCCAAGTACGGCGTGGCGTGGCGTGGCGTGGCGTGGCGTGGCGTGGCGTGGCGTGGCGTGGCGTGGCGTGGCGAGGCGTGCGGGGGCCCCGTACCGCTCCAGGACGCCAGTGCGCCGCGGCACCGCGTGCCCCCGGCCGAGTTGCTGAGCTGCTGGCTGGAGCCATTTCCAGTCAACGGCCACCAACTGCTCGGATCCAAAACGTTTTGGATCGGCCAGCAGCAGCAGCAGCAGCAACAACCGTTTCCTCGCCGCTATTTTTACCCCGTTACCCTGCAGTATAGTCCGACATGGAAAAATGAAACGATGTGACAAAGGCGCAGACTTCCTCAAACTGTGAGGAAGGATCTTTCGCTCTGCACACTGAAACAGCCTCTCGCGCCGCGCGGGTGCCTTGTGCCTTTCGGCAGGCTCCGGCAGCCCTTGGCACCACGGCCACAAAACAACAACAACAACAAAAACCAGCACGGTGAGGCCAGTCCGCCCACGGTAACAAAGTAATATGATGATCGTCCTCCACAATTATGCCGGTGTTATCTGATGCGTCTCTAGAAGGCGACGCCTTTCCCGCTTCCCGAAACTGAACACGCCCCAAAGGGGATCCCCCGCGCCAGCCTTGCGCGCGCGTATTCACATTAGGTTTCAAACATCGCCTTCCTCATTCGTTTTGTTCACTCCGATCCGATTTCTGCCTCGGGCCGCGCGAAAAAGGTGCCTCATTGGAATTGAAAAGGTGGGCGGCCACCGATAATGGAGAACATCACCAACAACAACAACAACAACAACAACAACAACAAACACGACAAAAACAAACACAGACGAAGGGAAATACGGTAACTAATTTCTTCTTCTTCTTCCTTGCCTGTGGGAACTGACTGTAGGAATAGGAACGAAACTAAGTCACCGCCACGCCTCGGCGTTTCTTCTGCCCGCGCTCCCTTCCCTCCCTCTCTCTCGCTCTCTTTACGATATGGGGGTTATTATGTCAGACATGTGTCCATCACCGGAGGCGAAAGCCATCCATCCAAGAGAACACACACGCACACGCGCGTATCGTATAGGGCCTTTTACAGCACACGTGTGCAGTGCTAGAGGACGGCACTGAACACCGTTCGTCGGTGGGGCCATCACGCGCGCGCATGCGTGTGTGTGCGTGCATGCGTGTGCGCACGCGTGTCCCCATTCCGGCCGTGGACACGAATATCTCGTGCGCATGCGCCGTGTTTGTGTCCCATTGTGGCCGGGGATGTGCGATGCCCAGCGATGCCTACCGCTACATAAATATGAGGCACTCGGTCACACACGGGGACACGCCCCGCCGCGCCTCCTCCAGGCAGCCGTTTGACATTTCAGAGCTCGCCCGCGGGACGGGGAATCGTATAAGACCCGCACCCACAATGGAGAGGCATAAGCTGCTCCTGGCGCCGTCGTGTGCTCCTTTTTTGCCCCGCTGCGATCCAGAGTGTGATGACGATATTCATCTTGGAAAAGCCGCAATAACGCATCGCGTCCAATTTTTGTTTCTTTTTTGTTGGAGTGTTGTTTAAACTTTTCGAGGGGTTTTCTTCATAGTGTACAGGTCAGAAACGTGTTAAAAAAAAAAAATAATTTGCGTGGTTTCATTTTTCTTCTGTATTGTACAGACCCAAAAGCAGGTAGTGATGGGTCTGACCCGGTTTGACCCGCGGTTGACCCAACGCAGAGCGGAGCGGCGGCGGAGGGCGACCAGGCCGCGAAAGACGACGCACAGGAACGCAGGAAAGGTCATCCTGCGTCTAATTGGGGCTGAATAGCCAATGGCGGCCCGGGAAAAGCAAGGCGCCGCCGTTCGCCTCACTAAATCTCAGAAAATGACGGGTCATAACGTCACGACGATGGTAATGTACAGCGGGGCTCTGCGGAGCCCTGCGGAGCCCTGCGGAGCCCGGCCCTGCGGAGCTGGGGCTGGGGGGACGTTTACGAGCGGTGCCTCGTCGCGGTGTCGCTGTCTCTGTCGCTCCCCCGAGGCCTGCCGCGCCTGCCGCGTGGGAGCGACAAGGACACGAGGCGCTTCTTTCGGAAAAGTAAATCGGAATCAATCCTGCGTGTCGGGCATGCGCCAGGTAAATGAAAACTATTTTTGTTTCATACAATTTTTTTTTTACGAAACGTTGCCTGTGTAGCATCGAGGAAGCATGAAATTAGAGTCCACCTTCTGATGTGTGTGTGTGTGTGTGTGTGTGTGTGTGTGTGTGTGTGTGTGTGTGTGTGTGTGTGTGTCTCTGCTGCGAAAGGTCAGTCCACCGACGCCAAATCCACAAAGGTCATCATCAAAGGGATGCGAGAAGCCTCGGCCAGTGTTCTGGTCAACCGACTGCACTGCCCCAGGCAGGCACTGCCCCTCCCGTGTCCCAGGCAAGCACTGCCCCAGGCAGGCACTGCCCCAGGCAGGCACTGCCCCAGGCAGGCACTGCCCCAGGCAGGCACTGCCCCAGGCAGGCACTGCCCCAGGCAGGTACTGTCCCGTGTCCCAGGCAAGCACTGCCCCAGGCAGGCACTGCCGCAGGTAGGCTCTGCCCCAGGCAGGCACTGCCCCAGGCAGGCACTTGCCCCAGGCAGGCACTGTCCCAGGCAGGCACTGCCCCAGGCAGGCACTGCCCCAGGCAAGCACTGCCCCAGGCAGGCACTGCCCCAGGCAGGCACTGCCCCAGGCAAGCACTGCCCCAGGCAGGCACTGCCCCAGGCAGGCACTGCCCCAGGCAGGTACTGTCCCGTGTCCCAGGCAAGCACTGCCCCAGGCAGGCACTGCCGCAGGTAGGCTCTGCCCCAGGCAGGCACTGCCCCAGGCAGGCACTTGCCCCAGGCAGGCACTGTCCCAGGCAGGCACTGCCCCAGGCAGGCACTGCCCCAGGCAGGCACTGCCCCAGGCAAGCACTGCCCCAGGCAGGTACTGTCCCGTGTCCCAGGCAAGCACTGCCCCAGGCAGGCACTGCCGCAGGTAGGCTCTGCCCCAGGCAGGCACTGCCCCAGGCAAGCACTGCCCCAGGCAGGCACTGCCCCAGGCAAGCACTGCCCCAGGCAGGCACTGCCGCAGGTAGGCTCTGCCCCAGGCAGGCACTGCCCCAGGCAAGCACTGCCCCAGGCAGGCACTGCCCCAGGCAAGCACTGCCCCAGGCAGGCACTGCCCCAGGCAAGCACTGCCCCAGGCAGGCACTGCCCCAGGCAAGCACTGCCCCAGGCAGGCACTGCCCCAGGCAGGCACTGCCCCAGGCAGGTACTGTCCCGTGTCCCAGGCAAGCACTGCCCCAGGCAGGCACTGCCGCAGGTAGGCTCTGCCCCAGGCAGGCACTGCCCCAGGCAGGCACTTGCCCCAGGCAGGCACTGCCCCAGGCAGGCACTGCCGCAGGTAGGCTCTGCCCCAGGCAGGCACTGCCCCAGGCAAGCACTGCCCCAGGCAGGCACTGCCGCAGGTAGGCTCTGCCCCAGGCAGGCACTGCCCCAGGCAAGCACTGCCCCAGGCAGGCACTGCCCCAGGCAAGCACTGCCCCAGGCAGGCACTGCCCCAGGCAAGCACTGCCCCAGGCAGGCACTGCCCCAGGCAAGCACTGCCCCAGGCAGGCACTGCCCCAGGCAAGCACTGCCCCAGGCAGGTACTGTCCCGTGTCCCAGGCAAGCACTGCCCCAGGCAGGCACTGCCGCAGGTAGGCTCTGCCCCAGGCAGGCACTGCCCCAGGCAGGCACTTGCCCCAGGCAGGCACTGCCCCAGGCAGGCACTGCCGCAGGTAGGCTCTGCCCCAGGCAGGCACTGCCCCAGGCAAGCACTGCCCCAGGCAGGCACTGCCCCAGGCAAGCACTGCCCCAGGCAGGCACTGCCGCAGGTAGGCTCTGCCCCAGGCAGGCACTGCCCCAGGCAAGCACTGCCCCAGGCAGGCACTGCCCCAGGCAAGCACTGCCCCAGGCAGGCACTGCCCCAGGCAAGCACTGCCCCAGGCAGGCACTGCCCCAGGCAAGCACTGCCCCAGGCAGGCACTGCCCCAGGCAGGCACTGCCCCAGGCAGGTACTGTCCCAGGCAAGCACTGCCCCAGGCAGGCACTGCCGCAGGTAGGCTCTGCCCCAGGCAGGCACTGCCCCAGGCAGGCACTTGCCCCAGGCAGGCACTGCCCCAGGCAGGCACTGCCGCAGGTAGGCTCTGCCCCAGGCAGGCACTGCCCCAGGCAGGCACTGCCCCAGGCAGGCACTGCCGCAGGTAGGCTCTGCCCCAGGCAGGCACTGCCCCAGGCAGGCACTGCCCCAGGCAAGCACTGCCCCAGGCAGGCACTGCCGCAGGTAGGCTCTGCCCCAGGCAGGCACTGCCCCAGGCAAGCACTGCCCCAGGCAGGCACTGCCCCAGGCAAGCACTGCCCCAGGCAGGCACTGCCCCAGGCAAGCACTGCCCCAGGCAGGCACTGCCCCAGGCAAGCACTGCCCCAGGCAGGCACTGCCCCAGGCAAGCACTGCCCCAGGCAGGCACTGCCCCAGGCAAGCACTGCCCCAGGCAGGCACTGCCGCAGGTAGGCTCTGCCCCAGGCAGGCACTGCCCCAGGCAGGCACTGCCGCAGGTAGGCTCTGCCCCAGGCAGGCACTGCCGCAGGTAGGCTCTGCCCCAGGCAGGCACTGCCCCAGGCAAGCACTGCCCCAGGCAGGCACTGCCCCAGGCAAGCACTGCCCCAGGCAGGCACTGCCGCAGGTAGGCTCTGCCCCAGGCAAGCACTGCCCCAGGCAGGCACTGCCGCAGGTAGGCTCTGCCCCAGGCAGGCACTGCCCCAGGCAGGCACTGCCGCAGGTAGGCTCTGCCCCAGGCAGGCACTGCCCCAGGCAGGCACTGCCCCAGGCAGGCACTGCCCCAGGCAGGCACTGCCGCAGGTAGGCTCTGCCCCAGGCAGGCACTGCCCCAGGCAGGCACTGCCCCAGGCAAGCACTGCCCCAGGCAGGCACTGCCCCAGGCAAGCACTGCCCCAGGCAGGCACTGCCCCAGGCAAGCACTGCCCCAGGCAGGCACTGCCCCAGGCAGGCACTGCCGCAGGTAGGCTCTGCCCCAGGCAGGCACTGCCCCAGGCAGGCACTTGCCCCAGGCAGGCACTGCCCCAGGCAGGCACTGCCCCAGGCAGGCACTGCCCCAGGTCCCAGGCAGGCACTGCCCCAGGCAGGCACTGCCGCAGGTAGGCTCTGCCCCAGGCAGGCACTGCCCCAGGCAAGCACTGCCCCAGGCAGGCACTGCCGCAGGTAGGCTCTGCCCCAGGCAGGCACTGCCCCAGGCAAGCACTGCCCCAGGCAGGCACTGCCCCAGGCAGGCACTGCCGCAGGTAGGCTCTGCCCCAGGCAGGCACTGCCCCAGGCAGGCACTTGCCCCAGGCAGGCACTGTCCCAGGCAGGCACTGCCCCAGGCAGGCACTGCCCCAGGCAGGCACTGCCCCAGGCAGGCACTGCCGCAGGTAGGCTCTGCCCCAGGCAGGCACTGCCCCAGGCAAGCACTGCCCCAGGCAGGCACTGCCCCAGGCAGGCACTGCCCCAGGCAGGTACTGTCCCGTGTCCCAGGCAAGCACTGCCCCAGGCAGGCACTGCCGCAGGTAGGCTCTGCCCCAGGCAGGCACTGCCCCAGGCAGGCACTGCCCCAGGCAGGCACTGCCCCAGGCAGGCACTGCCCCAGGCAGGCACTTGCCCCAGGCAGGCACTGTCCCAGGCACTCTCCCTTGAAGAGCTCTCTGCTGTCTCTCTCACTCCCACGTAGCATCCATGTTTATCGCCCTGGAAGCAGCGTATACACTCCGGCAAGAACACTAAAAGCGACCCAGCGCGGCGGCGGCGGCGGCAATGGTTGCGTGAGAGGTGAGAAGAGAGATTCCAGTAAGAAGAAAAAAAAAACATAAAAAAAACGACGCAACAGAAACGCCATGGACGAGATCTTCAAGGGACTCGACACATATGAGACAGACCTCACTCACAGAAATTCCTAAATCCTCTAACACAATTCTTCATAGTTCTCTCGTAAATCAATATGGGCTGCGAATGGCTTGCGAATGGTGAGGGCGACCGCCTGCGTGTGCCGGGGTAGGCCAGCCCGCAAGACACACGTGCGTGCTGAGGTCGGGATTGCCTACCCAGCAGGTGCGCTCAGACTGTCCAAAATAAGTATTCGCCTGCGACAGAATGTTATCACGGACGAACTCCTAGTATGATATCGCCGTTGCGAAAATACCTTGGCCTCCCTCATTGCCTTTTATTAAAAATCCAATTTGGGATGCGCCATGCGTCCTCCACGGCGACGCGTGCAGCGCGGCATAGCGAATGGCATTCTGGACGTGAGTGTACGTGGCCGCGTGCAATCCGAAAATAGCGACGCGTGCTGCAACACCGCGCGCGCGACCACGTGCACCGGCAGCGTGCGCCGGGTACAGTCCGAGAAGAAAGCAGGCGCGGACGCACGCGACTGAGGGAGGGGTGCCCAGTAACAGCGATGATGCGAACGAGCAACTGCTCCCTCTCATACACACACAACAGACCATCTCTGTCTCTCTCTCAATCACACACACACACACACACACACACACACACACACACACACACGCACGCAACGAGGGCGTCGTCGCTGTTCTGCATAGCCTTGACACTGCGGGGGCGAGGTCGCATGGGACGGGCTTGGTCAAACAGGTCAACAAGCGAGAGAGAGAGAGAGAGAGAGAGAGAGAGAGAGAGAGAGAGAGAGAGAGAGAGAGAGAGAGAGAGAGAGAGAGAGAGTCCCGCCCCCACCCCAGCCGTACGTAACGCTGACCACACTTGCCACAACGCGAATCTTCCCCGCCTGAAAATTTATGCGACGACCGCGCCGCCGCAGTAATTATTTATTTTTCATACTCAGTTTTTGTTGTTACGTTCGCGAATGGTGAGGGAGGAGCGCAGGGCGTGAGTCACGACATGACTTGTGACATAGGGCGTGACACGGGGCGTGACACGGGGCGTGATACACGCGGAAGCAGGGCGTGACAGCGTTTGTTGGCCGCGACTCAAAACACCAACAGCGTCGCACAGCCTTGGCACTGGCTTTGATTCGAGTGACGTTCTAAAAAGGTAGCGCGAGCAGCGAAGGAACGCTTTGCTGGCCGTTCGCGGACGCCTGTGAATCCCCGACCCGACCCCGGCCTGGCCCACTGGGACCCACTGGGACCCGTCCCGCCGGGACCTACAGCGGACTCCGATTCATGCGCTGGGCTCGGCGGAGTGTGGGGTGAGGCAGGCTGGCCAGCCTGGGCCTCTCACCTCGCCGGCTCCCGGCCGCCGCTAGAGGTACACAATAAACACTGATTATCAGACCCCTCTCCGGCCCACCGGGCCCCGCCCCTCCTTGTTCGAGTTGTAATGATCTCATCAAATTATTGGGCCGTTCGGAGCGCAGTACGTACATCACTGCGGTCGGCTCGGAGGGGACTGAGTTGTCACTGCTGTTGGTTCTCCGACCGGCCCGGTAGGCCCGGCTAGCCCGGCTCCCCGCACTAGCCACTGCCCGCCTCCGGTCCGGGATGACTGGACAACACGCGTCCTAACTAACTCGATGCGTAGGGGCCTTCTCGCGCCCGAGGCCAGTGTAAATAACCACGTTACACAGCTGAAACCGAGAGAAGCATATTTTCTTTTTCAACGACTTTTTCAGCGACTCACTTTGCTTACATGCTGTGCACTCACTTTTCACTCCCTGAGTTTTTCCACCAAGATCACAATTATTGGTTATTATAAAAATGTAAAAAAATCAAAACCGAGATACACACGAAATAAAAAAAAATTGACTGGGGTTCGTGCGGCGGGATTCGAACCCACGACCACCGACGTGACCGCGGATCATCGGCCCTGCGGGGGGCCGCGTCTCGGAGACTTGAGCGCAGGAGCGGGACGAGATACGACGCCGCCGTTGCCAAAGAAACAAAAACGCTATGGATTTAAAATTTCCGGAAACTTTCAAAGTTTTGGAAATAAATGGCATAATTTCGCATGCCTGCTTACACGCAATTCCTTCGTTTCTCATTTCATTTTTGCATTTAAAAATGACTTCAAAGTACTCGCTGAAGTCGTTTTTGTTTCTGAAAGTTTCCAAAATTTCCTATTTTTCGGACCCCTGGGAAATATTTCAAAAACTTTCCGGAAACATTTCAATTTTTTCCAGAAATATTTCCGGCTTTTAAATCCTTAAAAAAGGCAACGCGCCTCCGCTCACAGCTGAGTGGGCCGAGCGGTGCTGAGGCTGCTGAGGCTGAGGTGCTGAGGTGCTGAGGCTGCTGAGGCTGCTGAGGCTGCTGAGGCTGCTGAGGCTGAGGTGCTGAGGCACGCACCCGCTTTTTCACTTTCCTGTGGGATTTCGCGTGCGGTCACCACCTCGCTGCCGCTGCTGCTGCTGCTGCTGCTGCTGCTGCTGCTGCTGCTGCTGCTACCACAGCTTGCGCTTTCAAACGGCAGAGGGCGCTGAGCGCGCGGGAGGGGGCGGAAGCAGGCCGGGAAATACACTTAATTACGGAGTGCCGGCTCGGGCTGAGAACGGTGACCTAACGCAATCACGCGACGACCCGTCGCACTTCTTCTGCTCCTCCCTTTCTTCGTTGAGCGCAGTGCAGGAAGCTAACACAAGTGCCCCCAACCAATATTTTTTTATGCTCTGAGAACCGAATGCATTTGCTTGTCACTGATGCTTGTCGTTGAGCCACATGATCACGTGACGAACCACGTGACGTGACGGCGCCAAAACGGCGCGAGATTCGAATCGCTGCCGCGGTGATAATTCTCCAGCAGAGATAATAAGAGGCGAGATCTGGATCGATACGGCCGCGGCGGAAGCAGTTCGTTAGGCCCTTTTACTCAGAGCGGTCGCCTGGCTCCGCGCTCCGCTCCGCTCCGCCGACCGTCTTTTGTCTTTCAGCAGCCGCTGACGGTCCGTCAGGTCCGGGGTTCAACTCCGCGCGCCGGCCGCCCCGTTTTCGCCCGCTTCATTTCATCCCGACACTTTCTACGCCGGACTCGCGCGCTGCGCTCAATGGGCTGGGCAGGTGCAGCGGGCAGGAGGTGGGGGTGGGCGCCTCACCCACTGAGCGCGGCTAAGCCCGCGGCGTGGCGGGGCGTGGCGGGGCGTGGCGGGGCGTGGCGGGGCGTGGCGCTGCCGGCGGCGCTTTGTCCGTGGAAAGTAAACGCTTCTCGGACAGTCCGTATTGTGCGGCATGAGAAAGGCAAGGCGGCGGTGGCCGGGCCGCGCGCTGCTAATGAAGTAATACGAGGGGTTCTCGCGGCGGCCACCGCGGTGTTCACACCCGAGAGGGAGGGAGAGAGAGAGAGAGAGAGAGAGAGAGAGAGAGAGAGAGAGAGAGAGAGAGAGAGAGAGAGAGAGAGAGAGAGAGAGACAGACAGAGAGAGACAGAGTGAGAGAGAGACAGAGAGAGAGACAGAGAGAAAGACAGAGACAGAGAGGGAGAGAGTGTTGCTGCAGGGGAAACGGCGAGTGCCGTGACACGCCTCACGGGGACCTTTCCAAAATTCACATTCATGTTCACATCGATACTACGGTGGTCAAAAGCGTCCCGGGAGATACCCGGCTCTGGAGCAGCCGGCGTCCGCGGGCTTTTGCAGACACGGAGATGAGAGAGGGGGGCCGCTTCCCACATCAGCGCTCTCCCTCTCTCGGCCACTAAGGAAGAGGAAGAGTGTGGCGGCAGGGCAGCGCGCAAGGAGGGTTTTGTTATGCTTTCAGAACGCTCTGCAACAACAGAGCAGCAGCGAGACTGCACCGTAACAGCAAGAGTACGCAGAGCAACGCTGACTGCATCCCGCCGTGTTCTGAGCGCGTAAAATACCCTTATTTGGCATTTTTCAAATTGCATGCCGTCGTGTTCAATAACCGTTCAACCTCTGTTTTGCTTTTGCTTTTTTTTTTTGCGCTGGGAATTCCTTGCGCCTCTTCGTAATCAGCGCACACAGTGAAGCTTTCTGCGTCCGTCTTGTGTGTGCCCCCCCCCCCCCGCGTGAGGGTCGGCGCAGTTCAAGGCTCCTGCCATCACGCGGGTAAGTCGGATAGTGCATAGAGCTGAAGCTGATCGAACGATGATGACCCTCTCTGTCTTCCAGGATCCGACCACCGCTGCCTCTTCCACCACCTCTACTTGCAGACGTAATCAAGGCCACACACACACACACACACACACACACACACACACACACACACACACACACACACTGGTGCGGCGACTTCGCGTTGGAAAAGAATGAGCATCAGAGGCAAAGGGAAGGGACGGACGCGGCGCGGCGCGGGAAGGACGAGGCTTGTTCGAAATGGCCTCTTTGGCGTTTGGCTCCGGCGGCGTGGCCGCAGCAGCGCAGCAGCGGCAGCAGCAGCGGCAGCAGCAGCAGCGGCAGCAGCAGCAGCAGCGGCAGCAGCAGCGGCAGCAGCAGCAGCGGCAGCAGCAGCAGCAGCAGCAGCGGCAGCAGCACTTGCGTTTGGTGGCCGACGACGGCGGCCTTGGTGGCGGCGGGGAGCCTCCGGGGGCCCCCGGCAGCGTCGCCGTCACCCGTCACAAAGGCGGTGAGATAAACGCCAGGGCGAGGCCGAAATCGAACGACGCCCCGCACAGAAACAGGCTTGTGTGGCTCTGTGCGTTCTCGCGACCTACCGCACAAGTGTTTATTTTGCCACGAGGTGCGGCAAAACAAAAAAATTATCAAAACAAAAAAAAAAACAATAAAGTAAATGTAACCAATGAAGATGAAACAATGAAGCCACTGGTAAGGACCCATTGTGGTGCCGGGCCGGCCCGGGCCGGCCCATGCCGTGCCCAGCACGGAGGCGTCTTAACATATTAACCTAATTGAGGGGCCGTTGTAATGGGACGCTTTTTGTACACGCGCGCCCCGATCTCTCCTCTTAATCCCCGTCAAACAGCGGGGCGGCGGCGTCACACCGCGTTACCGCGTTACCGTCGTGGCAACGCCGTCACGCGTTACCGTGGCAACGCCGTCACGCGTTGCCGTGGCAACCGCATAACGCCCGGGGCCCTCTGATGCTGCGTGCCGCGCCGCGCAGGGCGGGCGCCTCGGGTGGACCGGGAAGGGATAAGTACGGAGTACCGATCAACAGGCACGGCACATCGCGCCCAGGAAGGCGACGGCCCCCACGATCCCGACGGCCCCGACCCGTCGCCCCTAATTTCCGGGGACACTTCCCTGACAAAAAAAAAAAAAAAAAAAAAAAAAAAAACACGATTCCCGTAACACGGAAATGCACTAGTTTTGAAACGTGCTCAGTTTTTGTCGCGGACATACTATTTCCCATAATTTTGTGCAAAACTCGAACTGTTTCTTTATTACTTTTTTGGGTGGGAGTAAACTACTGTGGATATGGCACAACGTTAGTGGCCATTTCGGCCTGCACATACACTCTGGTTAACGCTGCTTGCACACCGTATCGCGCACAGAGCCCTCCCCGACCGTCACGACATACATTCACATTGGCGTCCGCGCGGCCCACGATCCAGCTCGCGCGGGAGCATAAGACCCCAATCCGAACCTCAATATGACAGCGCGGCACCTCGCCGGACAGAAAATCTAGGACAAAATTCGCTGTGTGTAGCGGTATTCGAACCCCAGACCGTCGTCCTCCTGCCCGCCTTCAGGACGTGAGCCGAGCCTATATGTATGCTACGGGTCACGCCATGGGCTGGCTGCCATGGGCCTCATACAGTGCATGACAATACCCTCAACACAGTAGCCCCCATGCCCATGCGCTATACTGATAGGCTGCCGGGAGGGCCACAGGGGTGCCCCCTCCCCTCTCCTCCCCTCCCCTCTTCTCCCCTCTCCTGTGCTATTTCGCGTGCGAGGTATCTGACGGCAGAATCTGTCATGACATGTTCTACAGTACGAGAGAAAATGGGGGAGGGGGAGTGGGGGATCGTCGTGATGGGAGGTGACCTATAACCTTCCTTCACGTCCCTCAATCGATTTTCATATATTTTTTCCTCTCCCTACCTCTCTCTCTCTCTCTCTCTCTCTCTCTCTGTCTCCCTGTCTCTGTCTCCCTGTCTCTGTCTGTCTCTCTCTCTCTCTCTCTCTCTTCTCTCTTCTCTCTCTCACTCTCTTTCTTTCTTTCTGTTCTGTACCACTGACTCATGCCCTTAATAACCCTATCACGTGCAAAAGACAACATGACACACACACACACACACACACACACACACACACACACACACACACACACAGTGGTAGACCAGCAGCACCGGACACGGAGTGACAGAGAAAAGCGAACAACGAAAAAAGAAAGAGTGATAAAGTCGGCACTGTAGTCATTACAAAGGGAAAGGGAACTCCGGGCATACAGCGAGCCCCCGGGCCGGGCCCCGCTGCACTGTCCGCACTCCCAGGACAGTAAAGCGTCATCCGTTAATTACGTAACTCCTTCCCCGCAGCCAGCGTATACGTATATACCCCGTGCTCGAGAGATCTGCTGCCGTGAGGAGGGCCGCGTTGCGTCGTTTCCGACCGGCCGCCGCCGCCGCCGCCCAATTCGCGTGAGGGCTTGTTGCGAAAACTTCAAGGCGACCGCGGCCCTTCGGCTCGGCTCTGCTCCGACTGAGAGCCGTGAGCCGTGCCCTACCGTGTCGTCTCGTTGGACTGTGGCGCCCGCGTTTCCTGGACAAATCGTTTGCTGCCACAGGATGGATAGTTCGGCCGCAAATTCAGAGACTGGGTAGCGATGCGCTCAGCGCTGCTGCTGCCGCCGCCGCTGCTGCCGCCACCGCTGCTGTCGCCGCCGCTGCTGTCGCCGCCGCTGCTGCCGCCGCCACTGCTGCCGCCGCCGCTGCTGTCGCCGCTGCTGCTGCCGCCGCCCGCCACCGCCCGTAGCAAACTGTGTGCACGCCCCCCCCCCCCCAACCCCCCAACCCAAACCTCGAGGCGGTGCCATTGCCGCCCCACTTCACGCCACGCCGACCGCCCCGGTGCAGCGCTGAGGCTGACTGACGACTGACAGGCAACAGGCGAGAGAGAGAGAGAGAGAGAGAGAGAGAGAGAGAGAGAGAGAGAGAGAGAGAGAGAGAGAGAGAGAGAGAGAGAGAGAGAGAGAGACAGACAGACAGACAGACAGACAGACAGACAAGCGAGATAGAGACACAGACAGATTCTCGGACCAGCTGACGAAAGCCGCATCGATGATCGACCCACCGCAGTGAAGCTTCGCCAGTGCCCCAACCAAAGCCTTGTCCACAAATTCTAGATCCCTGCGCTCCGCCTGGCTCCGCCTGGCTACGCCCCTCCCACTTTGACTGCACCACTCTTGGCGGAGCGCCTGCGGATGCCAGGGTAGGCCAGCCCGCTTGACACGCGTGCGTGCACGTGCCGTGGTTGCCTACCCAGCAGGCGCCATTCGTCGCAGAATATTTATACCGCCGCGCCGCTTGTCGGCTACTGTCCGGCGGTGATGGAAAAGCTAGGCCTCGGCTAGGGCCTCCTGTGTGCTATACCGCTGCTACCGCCGCCGCCGCCGCCACCACCACCACACGGTTCTCACGCCACCAGCCGCGCTGCGGTTGTCCCAGAGATAGCCACACACCGGGACACCCAAGGTCGCTTACCGACACATGTTTTTCTTTTCCTTTCTCTCTATTCCTTTTTTTCCACGCCCCCTCCCTATCTCAATGTTCTGTTCGCATGCATTACACTCGCAGAGTCCATAGACAAAACGCCTGATTGCGAAGTCGCGGGGACGCGGATTTCCTCACCCTTGTCAGCTGGCGACGACTTCTTATCTCTTTGTATAGAGCGTCGATTTTCAACCTTTTCGGCGAAGGTGTGGCTGAAACCAATGGTAACGAACCCTGGCACAGGATATGCAACAGGGGCATCTGTCTGGTTGTGGTCATTGGAACGACACGGTGGTGGCCAGTGGTCACGGGCCCCTCCCTCCGCTGTCCTACTCCCTTTTTTTCTCCTTCAGTGTGTCGAAAGGGCGTCCGCCTAATTGATGGGGTGTTTCGCTCCGCTCCGCCAGAGAGAGGGGCTGCTTAGATACTCACCGCAGAAGGGCAGCTCCCCTTGCCACCGCCCGGACGCAGAGCAGGTCAACGTGGTCGTTCTGAAACAAAAACGTAGAAAAAAAAAAATCCCTTGTAAAACCGTTTTATAAGTTGTTTATTTATGTCTAATAAAATCTACATAACAGTTTTATAAGATAAAATGCGAACAGGAGAAGATTAGAAGGAGGCCATGAATGACGAATGACGATGACACGAAGGCCCGGAACAGGGCGGAGCGTGGCAAACAACACATAACTGGGCCAGCAGCCAGCACCGCCGGCAACGGCAGCGGAATCAGAGCTGATTGGCGATTATCCAATCCATGAAAACAGAACTACCGCCGATTTCACGGTGCTTTCCCGTCCTGCCCCTGCTGCCCCCGCTGGCCCCGCTGCCCCCGCTGGCCCCACTCTGCCCCCGCCGCCCCCGCTGCCCCCGCTGCCCATCGCCCGGGACGTCACACCGTCTTCATGCCGCCGCCGCTTCAAATTGAATCCTCCTCGGCCACTGACACACTTTACAGACGGACGCAACGCTCCCTCACTGCGAATAACTGTCCCTCGTTATTTGCAGTGCGATGTGACAAAGAGTGACGCTTAGTGACGCTAGGCGTGTGGCCGCCGGTGGTGGCCACGGAGCGAGACACGTCGCCGCGCAAGGTTAGCGCTCTCCGTCCCTCTCTGTCGCACGCCCGCGCCGTTCTGCCTTTGTGTCTCTCTTTGTCTTTCTCTCTGCCCTCTTGTTTTCTCCTCCCGCTGTTGTTGTTTATTGTTGTTACCATTTCCTCCTCAGCAGGGCATATCAAATGATGTGGGCAACGGAGCAACTGGCACAGCGAGACGCCGTACCCTCTCACACATTTCTATCGCATTCTATCACTCACAAAGTCCCCCGTCCGTCCCACTCCCACCCCGGTTGGTCCCCCCCCCCCCCCCTCCGCTGCCTCTCCGCTCCTAAACGCGAGGCGCAAAATTGGGGTTGCAGCCTCCACATCGCCGTAGTCAGTGGGGGGTAACAACCCTCCCCCACGCCCTCCTTCTCCTCCTCCCCCTCTTCCCCCAACCTGGCCGTGCCTTCCGCATGATCCCGCCGCGAGGCGATCAGAGGTGGTTGCAGACCGGTGTTTTCAAGTAATCGAACTTCCCTTTTCCTGCTCTCTCCCCCCCCCCTCTTTCCACTTAATTTGACTCGACCCTAGTGGCTCTGGCTAGTCCTGCGCCGCCCCGCCGGCCAGCGGCTGCTGCTGAGGCTGAAGCACCATGTAACAAGACCGGCACTGCCGAGTTACAGCTTGCTACATAACACGACCACCAACTTTCAAGTACTTTGACTTTTTTTTTTGCCCGTCGTAAATAGCAAGTATAAGACCCGCTCCACAAAAAAAAAATCCTGACCTTCCCCGTGCATTAGAGGACGGGAGCAGCGCTGATAAAACAGTATGAGAATGTTGTCGTTATTGAGCTCGCTAGGGCGTAAAACACAGGTGACGCAACAAGCGTGTCCACATTTAGTTTTTATTTCCAGCGCCGGTGCGCCGCAGGAAGGTGTGCGGGGCGCGGGGGAGTAAGCAGGCCCCCTGTGTGCCCACAAAGAGTGTGTGTGTGTGTGTGTGTGTGTGTGTGTGTGTGTGTGTGTAGGGGAGGAGGGGGTACGGTGAAAGGGACGCAGCCCCCCCCCCCCCTCCCTAACAAACTCTTAAAACCTATCGTCTGGCATGTGTGCACAGCGTGTACGGATAACGACACGGCAAAGAGAATCCTATTCGCGGTCGCACGACTCTCTAGCTACTACCGGCGCGTAAATCAGAACAAAAAGGCTCTCTATGCAACTCGCTACACACACGACTCCTCCGGAGCGGAGCCGGCAGCCGCCCCCGGGCTACACACGCACACACACACACACACACGCACACACACACACAGCCATGCCATAGCATTACCGATACTGCACGCTCCAGTTATGTTCGGCTGTCTCCTGCTGTCGTTGCGCAGGTGATTACGCGGTTGAGGATGTGTGTGTGTGTGTCTGTGTGCGTGTGTGTGTGTGTGTGTGTGTGTCTGTGTGCGTGTGTGCACGCGTCGCAAACTGCCCCCGTCGCGGAGCAAACGATGCACAGACGAGTTTCATTTTGAAGATGTGAGGAATGAGTTTTTGTTGAACGACAACAACATTGTGTGGGGGGGGGGGGCAACAGAACTAAAAATAAAATTGTAAATTAGCAGCAGGTGCCGCTAACTCTTGTGAAAGGCTCTGACATTTTAAAATGACTTCTCAATTTGAGAATGGCCTAGGTTGAAAAATGGCTGGGACCATTCGTGGCAAAAAGTTCTTGCAACTAAAATTTAGTTCTAACAAAGTTTAAGTTCACCGAACAAATATTTACTGCCTGTCTGAAAATCAACTTATTAATTAGTTGCGACTACTTTGTCTCTCTGTGTTGGCCGGAGGCTTGCGGGGGCTCACGGCCGCGCGGAGCTCGGACTCACCCGAACAACTCGTAGCCGGGGTCGCAGGTGTAGGTGGCCGTGGTGCCGGGGCCCAGCGCCTCGCTGGACAGGGAGACCCGCGAGTTGACGGGCACCGCTGGATGTCCGCACCGCACTTCTGTAACAAACAGCAACAAACAAAACGGTTCAGAAACAACGCCGACAACAAAATCAGCCATCCGGACCGCACGCGCGGCACTGATACAGCAGTAAATGTCCCGCTATTAGCACGGCATGCGAGCGCCATTACTTCCCCGACATGTAAAATATGTCAACCTACGTCGGCAACCCCCGGTGGGGCACCACGGGGCCGTACTGACACGACGATTTGAGCCTCTGTGTATGTGTGTGTGTGTGTGTGTGTGTGTGTGTGTGTGTGTGTGTGTGTTGTGACGTCTTGGTCTCTGGCTAATCGAGGGGTCTCTCACTCAAACAACAACAAATCAATATAGGCCGTCGCCCTAAAAAAAAATCAGAAAAAAGTTTTGATTTTGAATTGTGTTTTGCTTGCATCACAACTCAGGGGCCCCTCCCCTCGTGGGCAACCTGCGTCGAAACGAGTTTCTTTTTTCGGCCAGTGTTGGCATCCCTGGCGCTCGCCGGCGCCCGGTCATGTGACCCGGCCCACAGCGGCCCGGCCTGTAACTTCCCCCACAATGGCCCCTTAATTGCATGTGTCCAGCGGGTGCCGCGCGCGCCGGGACAATCGATATGTCCGCCCACCGCCGACCAATCACAGCCGGGAGGAGCTCGCGTCGCGACCAATCAGAGCCCGCGCGCGCGCTTAGGATATCAGGCCGGTAATAAGTGCAAGCGCAGGGGGCACGTGCGCTCACAAAATACACCTTGCGGAGCCGGTATTCGAACCCGAGACTTTTCAACACCGCTGCCCCATTTCGCTCTGCAAGGGGGTGTTGTTTAGGGGCTCTCTCTCTCTCTGTCCGCCTCAAGGCCGCCGGAGCTTCACTCTAATTTATGCACGGGGAGCTATTAAAGCGAATTATCATCGGCGTTGCACTGCCCGGCCCCCGCCCCGGCCGGGGGAGGTGTGGGGTGGTGAAGTAAGTGCGGCCCGCTGCGGCACGCGACACGCACGCCCCGCACACGCTGGCACACGGCCGGCAGGCGCAGTGCTAAAGTGCCCATTCATCAGAAAGGCTTCATTAAGTGACTCGCACCCGCCTGTAATGGCGTCCGGTACAGGATTTGGACTGCTCTATATCCCGCGTGCGATATGAGATCATACTGCGGGTTCAAACACCAACACAGCCCGGAAAATTTCCAATCACAAAATTCTTCACGAATGGCCTGCTGAGCGCAAAAAGAAATGCCGATAAATGCAAATATGACACAGTTGTCGTTGTACAACAGCCGCGGCCTGGGCGCGAGCGTGCGCGTCCGCGTACACATAATGCCCGCGGGCGGAGTCATAAACAGCGTGCGTGTCCAGCGTGCCGTGCACGCACGCACGCACGCACGCACGCGCCTACCGTCGTGCCGCAACTGTGTTGCGTTCGCGAATATAACATTTTGTCCGGCGTGCGTTGACGACACACGAGTAAGAAGGGAGACGGTGTCTTCTGCTCTGCCCCCTCTCCGTGCACCATTACGCTGCGAACCCTTCACTTACGCCATTTACGACCCCCTCACCACAGCAACAGAATAGCGGGTCCGCCCGGCAGTCCGCACCGCACTGTTCGGGGAAGACGACACGTATAGCGAGCAGCACACACAGGAGCGGCAGCGGCAGCAAGCGCCTGCGAGAGCCAGGGTAGGCCAGCCCGCACGGCACGCGTGCACGCTCGAGTCGGGCCTGCCTACCCTCCAGGCGCCATGCGCGCTCTGACTGATGTTTGAATTCAGGCTGCAAGTCTAGTGTTCTTGGTACGCCCTCGAAGTATTCGCAAGGTACTGTCCCGGTATTCTGAAGAATAGTATTCTTCAAATCCCTCCTGAAGGCTCAAACTGGCACAAATGTTATTAAAATTGCATATGAATTCCGATGGATTTCGTGAATTATTCCCAAAGTATTCTCTAAAGAATATATTCTCGGTACAAGAAATTTACCAGTTGCATGCAGACCCTTGGCTGCGGCCTCAGAAGTTCCTCCCCCCCCCCAACCCCCTTCTTTGAAGGTGCGGAGGTTGCAGTAACGCAGTGATGAATCCCTTTCGGGTTTATTTTCTTACGAAAGTGTTTTCTCTCCTCCATGACCCTTGAAGGGGAAGTGGGTCACGTTGGGGTCGTCTCGTCACAACATGACGGCGCGGGGGGAATCAATCCGTCCGCGGGGCGTCCGCGGGGGGTCCGCGGGGACGTCCCGGCACTCTAATAGTCCCTAATGGGTTGGGTGCGTCGCCTCGTTAGCAGTCGGATGACGGTGCGGTAAGCGTGTGATAGCGGAGCGATGCGGAGAGCAGCCTCAACAGAGTCCAGGGAGCGCCGACTCCCCGGCAGTACTTTTATTAAATACAAATAAAAAATAAATAAAAAAAATAAAAATTCAGTGAGTAACTCCCACAGAGGGAGTCACAGGCCGTGAAGGTGGAGCGCTATTGAATTCCATCACGGCCAATCTCGTTGGCTTATCAATCAGTTCCCTTCTCTCTCTCTCTCTCTCTCTCTCTCTCTCTCTCTCTCTCTCTCTCTCTCTCTCTCTCTCTCTCTCTCTCTCTCGCCCTCTCTGACGCAGCAGGAGGTGGCCTGCCCGGGCCCCCACGCTGTCTAGCTGGTTACGACTGACATCGTTATTGGCACTGGGATGAGATTATTACTGGGAAGTAGGGACAGCACCAACACAAAAAAAGTAAATACCAGACGTGTCTACCATGTACGCGACGAGCAGAGACACATCTAATCAATAATCATTACCGAGACAATCATGTGGGACCACTGGGTGTTCGTTTTCACTTCCTGATGAGGACGTGACTGAATCTATGCGCGTGGCCATTTTGTTTCGCTGGTTCACATTGTGGGATTATGAAGAGGGAAAATCAAGAAATCAACTTCGAATTTTCCGACCATCAGTTTTGGTCGAAACGACGACTGGTGATCGGTTAAAGAGCCACCTCCAAATTACACGTTTTTCGAGAGTCTTCGATCTTATTATATTTCCCACCCAATTTTTTTCCTGTGTAAATTAAGAAGTACAAAGGCGGCCGCGCGGCGTCAACCGGAACCCGATAAAGAGGACCGAGCCATCATCGGCAGGGCGTCCATCATACCGAGGGTCCATCGAGGACCGGCGGCTCTGCGGCACTGCGGCACTGCGGCACTGCGGCTCTGCGGCACTGCGGCACTGCGGCACTGCGGCACTGCGGCACTGCGGCTCTGCGGCTCTGCGGCACTGCGGCACTGCGGCACTGGGCTCTGCGGCACTGCGGCTCTGCGGCACTGCGGCACTGCGGCACTGCGGCACTGCGGCACTGCGGCACTGCGGCTCTGCGGCACTGCGGCTCTGCGGCACTGCGGCTCTGCGGCACTGCGGCACTGCGGCTCTGCGGCACTGCGGCACTGCGCTCATTCAAGGCGCGGCACGTCAATGAGAGCTTTCCCTAAACTGTGCTGTGCTGCCGCGTAGGTCACAGCCCGTAAGAAGGGGGCGGTGCCCGACACATTAGCCGGACCACACACACACACACACACACACACACACACACACACACACACACACACACAGCTCGGGGCGTGGATGATCAGGTAATTGCCTGGGTTGCAACGGGACCTTCTTTAAAAATACTTTTCCTATTAAAGACCGAAATGCGGCATTTTCGAAGTTTGTAAGGGGAATCACCGCGTGCACGTTCCGTGTGTGCGTGTGTGTGTGCGCGCGCGCACTGAACACGGAAGCGTTCCTTGCCGGCGGCCCGGCCTTCCCTCCGCATACGTAAGTCCACCGGCGGCCGCACGATCACCCACAATTAACGCGAACGTTCGACCGGATCGGAGAGAACATTTCTCCGTCTCTGTCCCACTCGCCACGAGCTTCTATGTGCACTATTAAAAAAACATTCTTTTCAACCAAACATTAAATTAAGTGTCGCTGTGACAAACATCAACTCGAAAAATCATAGATTGTCGTAGTCGGCTTTTTTTTTTCTTCTGGATTTTATGCCAGAGCAGTGCCACGGGCTGGTTCAGCTAGCAGTAACGAAAGCCCGCGTGGTGACTTACTCGGCTCGGTCAGTTAGCACTCCATAAAGTCCCCCGGCGGACCGCGCGGCTCGCGGCTCCAAACAGAAGGCGGTGTGAATTTAAGGGTTGATCGTGGCCGGCTGCTGCGCGCGGCTGTGTGGCTGGCCTGATTTAAAAGTCGATCGTGAGGCACGGCCGAGGGTCCAGAGGCGGGGAGGGGGTGGGGGCTGGGGAGGGGGGAGATCTCCGCCAGCAGATACGTGTAATCGTTGGGGCAATCACCCCCGCAGGCCGGAGGCCGGGGCGCTCGGAGCCGCTGCGGCATCCCGCCCTGCCGCCGCCGTGGCCTGGCCTGGCGCGGATTGATTCAAAAGTGTGGAGGCGCGCAGAGACAGTGGGAACTCCGAAACCTCTGTCACCACGCAGCGGGTTCCAATGGGGTATTCCGGAGTAGAGCGCTTGACCGCAAACAAGAAGAAGAAGAAGAAGACGAGAATCGCAAAAGCGGATACGGGAGCCAACGATATGAAAAGGAAATCTCCCGCATTTTCATCTCGATTAAGGAACCACGTGGTCAAATTTGTACCGAAATCAGACCCACCTCCCCCTATTCGTGGTCAGCCCAACCAAAACTTTCCTACTGCAGCGACGTGTGTTTTTTGGCCGGGACACTTACCCTATTGTGACCACGTGGTTGGAGTACGGCCCCTCATTATTAGAAGCGGCGTTCCGCACAAGGTTCCGCATAATCTCCCCCCCCTTTGAATTTTAACAAAAGTTTTGGTGTCCTGGGAGTAAAAGTAACCCGTCCGTGTCTTCTTTGCTCCCGCGACATTCCTCATGAAAAGAAAACCTAATTGTTAGGAAGAGGCTGTGGAGACAGAGCTCCAGCCGACCAGGAATCCAAAGCCCTGGGGTGAAACAAAGAAATAAAAAAAGGGTGGGGGGGGGGGAAGGAGAGTCCTCCCAAGCGTACTATTTGGTGATGCCGTGACCCCACGGGTTCGGCCGCGTTGCGTTTGGCACTTCATTTCCCTGATTGGGTCAAGTCACGTGATACGTCTTCACACGGAAACCCTGCGAGAGAGGGACGGAGGATGAGGGAGGGTCTGAGAGAGAGAGAGGGAGAGAGAGAGAGAGAGAGAGAGAGAGAGAGAGAGAGAGAGAGAGAGAGAGAGAGAGAGAGAGAGAGAGAGAGAGAGAGAGAAAGAGAGAGAGAGAGAGAGAGAGAGCAAGAGAGAGCAATGCAAAGAGCGCTCACACACACACACACACGCACGTAGACACGCATACTCTTCTAGAGCATTGCGCAACAAAGTTAAGTACTCACGGAACTTGCTGCGGTGCGTGGCGAGCGGGGAGAGGGTGGGAGAGAGCGGGAAGCAGAGGGATGTGAGGCGTCGGGACGGAGGACGGAGTCTCAGGTGGACAGATAGATAGATAGATAGATTAGATAGATAGGTAGATGTGCAGCCCCCACCAGCTCTGTGGCCCGGAGCTCGGCGCACAGCCCGCACAAACTGTCAAACTTATTCCCGAAGATGTGGCGGGGGCGGTGACTAGCGCCAGCCAGCGCCGCCGCCGCCGCCGTGTTCGAAATAACGGACTGCGGAAGCGGGGCGGAGCGTTTCGGGAGGGCGGAGGGTCCCCACGCCATGCACTGAACACGCCCTGTTTATGGGATCGTGGAGCATCGACAGGTGACGTGACTCGCCTCCCCCTCCAGACGACAGCGGCTCGGGGCGTCGCGGAGTATCGTCGCCGTCGAGAGAGTTCAAGGCCCCCCGGCAACACGGAACCAGTCGGCGCAGACACCCACGCCACGCCACAGGCACGCCGAGGGCACGAGCCCGCCGAAAGGGAATGGAAGTGAAGTGACAGAGCAGCCAGCACCTCATGGGGCGCTCGAGCCGTCCTCGAGACTTCCTGGGGATCCGACTATTTTGCTGCAGTGTTACACTCCAATTTTTTTAATTTTTTTTTTTTTTTTTCAAGGGTCCGCTGGGGCACACGGTGTGGCGACAGTTGGCACCTCTGGTCCGGGTCTGCCGGGCAGCTGCCGGGCTGCTGACCGGGTGCCTGTGGCCGGGCGGCCGGGCCGCGCTCTCTGACGCAAGCCCGATTGCGATCTTTTTGATCCGCGCTGTGCCCGGCCCCGGCCCCGGCCCCGGCCCCGGCCCCGGCGCGCCGCGCCATGCTAGGCTGGGCCCGGCTGGTCTGGGCCCCGCGGCGGTCCGTCGTGGTGCGGCCCGCAACACCGCCGACAGATAGTTTGGGACATTGTTTCAGCTACACTGCCGCCAACACTGAAAATTAGAAGGCCGGAGTGCCGACAGGCAACAGGCAAAAAAAAAAAAAAAAAAAAAAAGAGGCTTCGGCATTTGATCTACTTGTCAGCTTGATCTTTGACGACGTACTCGTTTTGCAAACTTAGCAAGAGGATTGTCGTAAAATGACGTTATTACACAGTTTTACAGTTGGTTGCGGGGACAGTGCGGTGGACAACGCGCTGCTGTGAGAAATCGCCGTGCGCCTGCCCGCGGAAATCACTATGACACCTCAAAAATGTCTATTTAGCAGTTTCAAGGATTTTTAAAAGAGCACAAATCTTACGGTATTGCAATTTTGCCAATGGCCGCACTGTATAGCCCGAAGCTGGTGTCAGCCTTCGTTACAGTCCGCCCACGCGAGTAAAAAACAGACAGGTAAAATCGCAGGTTTTAAATCTTGGCGGGCAGCACGAGGCACGCAGTGTGCCAACGTGAGCGCCAGCAACAACCACCTGTGTGTGTGTGTGTCGGCAGTATTTCTATCCCTAAAACAGCTCGCGAGGGGCGCTGTTCTGTTCTTTATTTCTTAACGTTTGTTTCGCAACGCGTTCAATCGGCGCAAGCAAAGCACTCACGACCAGTGCATGGCCCAGCATCAGCATGGCCAGTCTACCAGAACAACAACAATAACAACAACGGGGTGAAGGTGAGCTCACGGCATGCTTTCATTCACCTGTTTCTGTTTTTAGAAAAAGAACTGCTACCACCTGATTTTTTTTTTTTTTTTGAGAAAACCGCTTTTGTCTCGCTAGCCGCAGCTCGCTGCCCCATTAGTATTTGAAAGAGTTCGCCCCAGTCTGCAGGGCAGCCGAGCGTAGCCTGATAAGAGTCCGCTGGGGAATTTCGGGAGGCATTAGATGGGGCGTTATGAGGTGTTGTTGGTCCCGGAAGTGTGAGGAGAGAGAGAGAGCGGGAGAGAGAGAGAGAGAGAGAGAGAGAGAGAGAGAGAGAGAGAGAGAGAGAGAGAGAGAGAGAGAGAGAGAGAGAGAGAGAGAGAGAGAGAGAGAGAGAGAGAGAGAGAGAGAGAGAGAGAGAGAGAGAGAGAGAGAGAGAGAGAGAGACTTAGAGAGACTTAGAGACGCCTCGGGGCCCGGCAGTGGCGTCAGTACGGCGAGATTATTGATTCCCTTTCGCTTCCTGAATGAGCGCGCGCGCACACACACACACACACACACACACACACGCACACACGCACGCGTGCGCACACACAGAAAGATGTGAGCACGTAGGTGATGAAGATGGAGGTAATTACAGGTGAGTACGAGCGTAAAATTTAAAACAGAAATCTATTGTTTTTATTGTCGACGCCTATTCATGCAGTCGGATGGTGGTCCTGTGGTAGCTCAGGTAGGGCATTTACAATATCTTTCGGACGCGAATAGGTCTGCCGGGAGTTCCGATTGCCTCAAATGTAAACTGCGTGTAAACACAGTCGCCTGGTAACACGGTAATACCGCGAGTTCTGATGATGCTAATGAATGACCGATCCATTTACGTGTGACGTCGGAAGGCCGGCGGCGGAGAGCGGAGTCCGGTGATCTCGGGTGATCACGTGGTCGACAGGAAAGTGAAGCGCGCACGCGCAGGAGGAGAGTCTCGCATTAACTGCGGCACGTAACGTTGTGTAATGAGAGGGCGTCAGTACCTGCCGGCCTGCTGGCACTGGTAATGGACGACACGCGACATGTGTATGGTTATACCGAGAGGTCTCGTGATGCATAAGTGAACCATAGTTTAAACCGAAAAATGATTTTTATTTGATTTTTTTTCCTCGTGATTTTCTGACTTTTTGTTAGTTTCTAATTTTCAAATTCTTACTGAATTTTTCTGATGTTTTTCTGTTGTTTTTTTCCCTTGCCTTTTCCTGATTTTTTTTTTTTTTGCTCATTAATTGTTTGGAGTGAAGGACCCCTCGGTGTATACCTTCTGCACAATCGGAACTGTGCTGACGCAGATAATAGGAAGATAGAGGAGGCAGCAGTCAGTGACTTAACAGGGGGATCTCACGGCCGCCGCTGCCGCCGCTGCCGCCGCTGCCGCCGCTGCCGCCGCTGCCGCCGCTGCCGCCGCTGCCGCCGCTGCCGCCGCTGCCGCCGCTGCCCCGGCCCAGCTCCTTTCAGGCGCGCGATTTCACATGTGGCACGTTGCGCGGCGCTGTCCGCTAGCGTCCGCCCTGCCCCGCCCCGCCCCGCCCCGCCCCTCCCGGTGAAAGTCCGGCCAGCCGCGGAGCAGTGCACAGGCAGTGCACCTGCTCCTACGGGGGCCGAGGCGGGCCGAGGCGGGCCATACCGGGCCAGCGGAAGGTCACGGCCAGCGAACCTGAGCCATGCACACACACACACACACACAAACACACACACATACACACAAACACACACATACATGCACGCCACCCGCCCCGCCGCACACCCGACCCCACATTTTCTCTTCCGATCGTATAGCTCTATAACCTGTTGATTGAATGTATTTTTATAAATATGCGTTCAAGTTGGCAATTTTCGAAGGGGAAAATATTAATTAAGGTTTTTTCTTTTGGGCGCTTCAAACTGCATCGGCTCTCGCACCGGAAAAAAAAGACGACAAGCAAAGTCAACCGGAGAAAACGCACGTGCGGTATGGCGACGCCCCGGCCAGCTAGCGCGCGGGACGGGACGGGGCGAGCCGGCGACGCGCCGGAAAGCTCACGTTGTGATGCGCACATGACAATTTCTCGTACAGTGCGCAGCAGCGGCCCCTCTCACATCCCTGCCGCAAGGCGCAGCGGGACGACTTATCTCTGCCGCGATAGAAAAATAATAATGAATATCTGTGATATGAAAGCTTTTCGCGAGCATGACGTGGAAGGCGGACCGAGGGCAATCGCCGGCCCCGCCTGGGATGGGAACTGAGATTTTTGTTCAAATCTGTCTCTATCTGCAGCGCTCTCTCTCACCATTGTACGCACTCGCCATTGAGCTACGCCACGGTACACAGGGAAGTGATTTGCATGTTTTCTGAATGTCGCTCGAAAGCGCACACCGCCTCTTACAGGATATACAGAGCCGGAGGCCGGCAGGCAGACAGTCCAGCAGGCAGTCTAGCAGACAGCAGGCGGCCGATAGGGCAGGACGGACTGACGCTCTCCTCTGATCCCGCGGCGCGACGCGGTGAATACGAATACGAATAAAAAGGTGGCGTCTCAGCTTCCTATTCCGTACACTGCCACCGCTTTCACTTTTGTATTGGAATAGGGCCTGTCATCGTACGGCATCGTTAACGAACGCATGAATAGAGGAGACGCCGCCATTGAAAACGAAAACCGGAGTCCGCAGCGACGTGTCTTCAACAGTAAAAAGCCAAATATACTTTGAAATTAATAATAATAATAATAATAATAATAATAATGATATTGGCATAAGAGCACCAAAGTAAGTCCAACCTAAGCCCTCGTTTTTCTTCCCCTATCCTCCACATGCGTGGTGTCCACGCATGCGATCTTCCCACGCCTCACAGTGATATCTTCTGCCTCATTCGGCCGTAATTGTTTCTCTCCAATTAAACGCGGCGCATACATTAATTACCGCAATTGCTGTGCGAGTTTCCGTACTGACTCCACGCGTCTTAACGCGGTTAGCCGTCGATTTCCTCGTGACTCGAACCCAAGCAGTTTCGGCAGACACCCACCAAAAAAAAAATCCTTGCAAAGCAAGATGTTCATCATGCGAAGTATTTGGCAGCATTATAGCTTACAAACTAATTTGTTTGCGTTGCGAAGAATTCTGCTTCATATCAATGAACTAATTTGTTTGCAAGCTTGCAAACAAACTATAGTTCATACATAGTATGAAATAAAATTCTTCGCTGTACAAACAAATTGGTGTGAGCTCAATGCTCCTGAATTCTTCGCATTATGAACATCGTGCTTGGCAAGGATTTAACAGTGTATGTGTTTGAGATCGGAAAAGAAATTCATCGGAAGCCAGCGTGAGGTGTAACGGATGTCGGTGTATTGATGGCGTCGGGCCCTGCCTAGGCTGGCACCACGCCGATGCACCCGCCTCTCCTTTTATTTTAATTAGAGCTGACCCTCTCCACCCGCTGCGTGCCCCATGACCCGCAAGGACCCCGTGCACTCGAGGCCGGGAAGAAACTGTACGGTACGGCCCGGTGCAGTGCGGTACGGTCTCGGGTACGGTACGGAGAGCCAGCGCCACCAAGGGGGTCCCAAGCCCCAGCTGCTGGCCACGGCATGTGTGTGTGTGTGTGTGTGTGTGTGTGTGTGTGTGTGTGTGTGTGTGTGCAGCTCGTTACTTCACACATATGTGAACCCGCGTGGTGTGCACTTCTGAGTTCACACTCCCGAGTAACTTTGCGAGTGTGTGAGTGTGTGTGTGTGTGTGTTGGGGGGGGGGGGGCACTGATGGCGCTTTCCCTCAAGGCGTTTTCCCACACCAGATAAGCGTTAAGGCCCACACGTGTGTGTGTGTGTATGTGTGGGTGGTCTTTCAGACAGTGCTCAAGGTAAGCACTGCGCCCTCCAAAATTAATAGCATCTAAACAGGATAATCACGAAGAAAATAAAACAGCATTGGATGAAAATAAAAGAAAATAAGAAGTATATAACTATCAGAAAAGAACTTGGAAAAGAACATTTTGACGTATATCTTCAGTTTAAAAGGACTTTTTTTGTTGTTTTTTTTTAAATTTCCCTGACAGTGTAGAAGGGCACCGCACACTGGCGCTGCCTGCCGCGGCCCGGCACTGTCACCGTACTCGTTCCGATGACATCTCCTTGTGTTGCATCACAACGGGCGCAACGTTGCACAGGGACTCTGCGCGAGGCTAGCCACAGACATTCACAAACCACGTACCGCAGGGGCAAGGCAGATGGAGTTACGGACGGCCATGTGTTAGAGACGGCCAGTGCACTCTCAAGAATGAATGCACGATTTAAGCATGAAATGCTTTTAAGTTAAGCATATGCTTGAAACACCAAAAATCCCACACGCATATTATGCCTGATTGAAGCATATTGTGCTTGATTGAGGGATACCATATGCTTGCCCCAAGAATACAATACGTGCCTCAAGCATCATATGCTAGTGTCAAGCATACAGACGGTTGATGTACGCAGATGATTCGTAAATCAACAAAATCCCCCAAGAATACAAGATTCGCATCAAAATCGCTTTGAATCAAGCATTCATTTTCGAGAGTGTGTCACCTGCCCGCGCAGCTCATCGCGAGTACTTCATCTCAAGCAGTCCCCCCCAAAAAACTGCGCTTTTTTCTAGCTCTCATTCACAACACGCCTCCCAAACGGGGACTCGCCTAGCCCAGGGGAGCGCCAATAAGACTACAAAGGCTGCTTCGCTGCCACTTTCCTTTTCGCTCTGCAGAAGAGGATGCGGCGGCAGGCGGGCTGCAGTAATGTGCGAACGTGGTGCGAAACTCCCACGGCTTTGTCGTCACCACACGGTCTTACAAAATTTACATCGATTTTTTTTATTACTATTTTATTTTCGCTGTAAATAATTGATCGTAAATTCTAATGCATTCGTGTGGTAATGGTTTCATTATCGTCACATCAGCAAGGTCAGCAGAGAAATAAATACTGCCGTACGTCAGGGAAGTCGAGTGTCGCGCAGAACCGGATCCCAAATGCGCTGAAGGGCGGTGCAGCCGGGTGCAGCTTCAACAACCGGTGTGTTTGCTGTTCGGCACTCATACCGACACTCTTGTTGTTCCTCGCGTTCATGACGGGAATTCCGCGGATCGCCGTCGTTGTCATCGAACAGACCCGCAAAGTTCCCCGGAAAATAGAATAAAACGGAACAGGAACGCGGCGCCCTCCTCTATACGGCCTGCCTAGTTCCACGAGGCAGCCGGGCTGGAGGACTCTGCCGGGCCGCACTTCTCGGGAAAAACAATCGACCGCGAGAGACGATACGAGCAAACGCCCCGCCAGGAAAAAATGGTATTCACAACGACAAACTGCCGTGTTTGTAAAGGAAGCAGTCCCAGCGGTTCCAGGAGGGCGAATAAAAGACACACAAATGCGGATATGAAAGAAAAGAAAAAGAGGGGATCGACTGATTGCAGGGGTTGGAGGACGGACTGTATTTTTCTCCGCTACGTCTATGTGAAGCAGCGTGGTCCCTGCCGTGTGCGCCTTGTGTCCGCCGCTGTCCGCCGCGTGTCAGACGTGCTGCCGGTCGGCCGGCCGTGCTCGTGCTCGCGAGCCCGTCTTGCAGACGAGAGAGACTTCGACGCACGAGCTCTGCCGAAGAGATCCCGTCAGCGAGCGCTGCGCCAAAAATAATACTTCATCGGGGAATTCTACGAGGGGAACAGCAGCGCTAGTTTGGTCCCTCTGCGTAGAGAACACACACACACACACACACACACACACACACACACACACACACAAACACACACACGCACACGGAGGCTGTTCCTCCGGCCACCGTAGTTAATTGGCGAGTTCCAGCACAGCTCCGGCCTCCGGGCCTCCGGACTCCGGGCTCCGTACACGCGGGCTTTTTCAAGAGTCCGCCTTCTCCAGGCGTGCTATACTCCACACACGGCTACGTGGCTCTCCACAAGGACGGACACACACACACACACACACACACACACACACAGTCGTTTCCGCGTGGGCGGACCTACAATAACGCCAGGCTCATCCCTAGCAGAGCGCGGCCTTGTTGCGATAATGGAGTTCGAATTAACGTCCGCCGCCCAGAAACAGCACCGCGCCTTTCGGGAGCCCCGTTGCCCTCCGTCAGGTTTTGGGGCGTCTCGTGCATGAGGGTCTTCCCGCCACTCGCTGCGCCCTGCCACATGTGTGTGTGTGTGGATGTGTGTGTGTGCCGACCGCTATAATTGCGAGTAATCTTCTCGAAAGTCCCATCGTCACGGCACCGAGCGGTGGACTCAACTGACGGATCGTTGGGTTCAAGGGAAAGAGAGACAGCAAGAGAGGAAGAGAGAGAGAGAGAGAGAGAGAGAGAGAGAGAGAGAGAGAGAGAGAGAGGGGGGGGGGGGGGGGAGCACCGGTCAGAAACAGGAAACGCCCCGCTCTGCCAAAACAGAACTGACCCTGCACACTCACGCACACACACTCACACACCACGGCAGACTGCTGGGTGGTCCACGCAAGGAGCGGAGTGCCTTCTCCTCCGTCACTCTGACACGGGATATCTCTCTGCTCTCCTTTCCAGTAGTTTTTCATTTCTTTTTTTCATTTTTGTTCCTCAGTCTTATTTCCATAGCCGGAATTCCGTTTCGAGAGCGACGCTTTACGTCACGAGTACACGGTACACGTCAGGCAGTGACACTGCACTACATAACAAGCCATAAATCCCTGCTTGCTGCACTCGAAAAAGTGTGATGATTCATGGTGACACGAGTTGGGCTGGACGGTGGAGTAGTAGTAGAGAGAGCACGGTGCGCGGGGAAAAAGGAAGACACGAATGAGAAACAGAGGAGGCGAGAGAGAGAGAGAGAGAGAGAGAGAGAGAGAGAGAGAGAGAGAGAGAGAGAGAGAGAGAGAGAGAGAGAGAGAGAGAGAGAGAGAGAGAGAGAGAGAGAGAGGGGGAGAGAGAGAGAGAGCGCGGTCCGGCCGGGCCATCACCGCAGTATGTACGCTGCTGCTGCTTGTTCTGACCTTGTCCTTGGGCTGCTCTCGCTGGTGCGGGCGGCTTATCCAACTATCACTGCCGCTCACACACACACACACACACACAGACACACTCACACACACTCACACACACACACACACAGACACACACACTCACACACGGAAGAGGAGTATACGAAATGGTAGCCACACCGCGAGCAGCACTGAGCCCGCAGAGTCCCCACACCCATTTCCGACGTGTCTCTCTGCGGCCCCGGGCCCCGGGGTCCGGGCCGGGGTCCCTGAGGTACGTTCACGCATGCGCGCCGCTCACGCGCGCCTTTTCGATACTATCGATGGTGTATCGAATATGGTGTATCGATATGCTCCGACCCCCGGCCACACTTGTTACCTCAAGGCGAAGTACATGGTGTACTTCCTCTTCGGCGGCTTGTCATTACACGGCGGCATTACGTCGGGCGTACCGACCGAGCGCGTCGTCTGGCGATGCTAATCACCATGGCAACCGCTTGACTGGCGGCTTGACCGAGCCGGACTGTGTGCGCTGACAGTTCAATCTCGGCAGCCGGTGCGAGCGACGACCAATCAGGAAGCAGCAGTGGCTCGGCTGTAAACCCCGTGGTTGTGGGGACGGTGGGGCCCGCGGAGCTGATTAGCGCCAGCACGTCCCGCTGCACTTGCTGCCCCACGAGTGCCTGCTTAAGCTGAGCCGCGCACTTTCCCCCGCGGCGCCTCACGACGGCCACGCGCCGCACACGTCACGACCAGGAGCACACACGGGGGTGACAGAGACGCCGGGGTGGACCGGAACCCGAGCCCGAATCCGAACTCGAACCCAAACCTGAGCCCGAATCCGGACCCTGCTCGCGCGGCCGGCGGGCGAGCGCCTGGCGGGGTAGGCCAGCCCGCTGCGTACAGCTGTGTGGCGGGGCGGCCTACCCTGCGCTTCGCAGGCGCCAAGCTCATGCTACTGCTGCTGCCGCCGCTTCTCTCTCTCTCTCTCTCTCTCTCTCTCTCTCTCTCTCATAGATAATCGCCAGGTGTGTAATCAGTGTGATCCCACTCCCCTTCTCTCCTCTGCCTCTCGGGTTCGGTCGGGTCAGACAGCTCGCACCGCACTGGGGTCACAGTCACGCCGAGAGGAGTGCAACAACCATTACGGCGCAGCCCATCCCTCCATCTCTCTCTCTCTCTCTCTCTCTCTCTCTCTCTCTCTCTCTCTCTCTCTCTCTCTCTCTCTCTCTCTCTCTCTCTCTCTCTCTCTCTCTCTCTCTCTCTCTCTCTCTCTCTCTAACGCCTACCCGTGTGGGTGGCGCGGCGCTCTCCGAGGCGCGTTTAGAAGCGGCGGGGAGTGAGGAGGATGGTAGGGGGAGGGGGGCTCCTGGAGGCATGCGCGGTAACCGCCACTCCCTTCGTGCCATTCCTCCGCTACAGTACGGAAAAATACGATACTCAACCGCTAGAAGCGAATCTTAAAGCCCGGCTACCATCTCTATCAGGGTGCCGGTGAAAAAAAAAAATCACCATGCATAGCAAAAGTAACCACGGATCACCATAGAAAAAGAAACACCATCGAAAAAGAATCACTTCGGAAAAATAACCTCCATGGAAAAAGAATCACCAGCGTGATTTCTTTACCAGCCATTACTTGTATTCGACTTTGTCCGAAATTGAATGTAATCGCATTATCAGCCGAGGGGATCGGCTAATAGTGTTGTCGCTGTCCTAAGTGCGATCCCACCGCGTCCGCAGGGGTAACGAACGGCGCCATCTGAGCGGGGCGGGGCGGGGTAGGGCGGGGCAGGGCGGGGCGGGGCGGGGCGGGGCGGGGACACCCCGAGGTGCGCGGAACTACAAGTCACAGCGGTCGCGGCGGCAGCGATGTTAAGCGATCGCAGCGATCTCCGACAAAAGAATAAAGAATAATCCAATCTGGCCGGGGTCCGTCTCCTTCTTCTCTCGCCCCGAGAATTAGTCTAGCGGTTTTCTACGCAAACCCATCCCATCGCAGCCGCGGCTCGAGAGCGACAGAGAGGGTGCCAGAGAGCGGTGCACTGCCCGCGCCCCGCGCTGTGTGCGACAGAGACGCGGGATGAGAACAGATGCTGCTGCTGCTGCTGCTGCTGCTGCTGCTGCTGCTGCTGCTGCTGCTGCTGCTGCTGCTGCTGCTGCTGCTGCTGCTGCTGCTGCTGCTGCTGCTGCTGCTGCTGCTGCTGCTGCTGCTGCTGCTGCCGCAGCGCAGCGCCCTCTGAGGTCGTTACCCCGCGACCGGAGCCGGCTGGGTGTCGACGGCAGTGGTATTAAGATAGTGAGAACACAAAATGGCGTCCCTCGCAGTCCGCTTTATTCAAGAAGAGGAATTAGCAACTTATTCAAGAAAAAGTTGATACGTGACCACGACTGTGCGACCATAAAAATCGACTGAAGCTTAAAGCCACACTGGATTCGAAGTCAACTCTACACTCTCAAAAAAGAGTGCTTGAATCAAGCATAATATGCTTGATCCAAAGCAATTTTTAGGCTTAAACAGCAAATTCTCCGCCAAGCATACTATGCTTGTCCAGGGACTATGCACGATTCAAGAATATTATGCTTGACCCAAGTATCGTCACAACTGGCGCCAAGCTTCGTTATGCTTGGAACGACCTTCATATCCTTGGAACACGCTTCATATGCTTGCAGCGAGCATATGTTCTTTGATTTAAGAAACTCCGCCAAGAATCCTCATTTAACGTCCATTTTGCGTTAGTTCGAGCATCCATTTTTGAGAGTGTACTTTATCCTTCCGACAAGGTACAGCACGGGTCACGTGACAAGTCGAACACGGACGCTGCTGAGGCTGCGGGGAGAGGAAACGGCAGGCCGTGACTCCTGTAATGGATCGTAAATCGGAATGTACTTGCCGCCGGAGTAGGCCGCGGTGTAAACACTTGTGTAAGTGAACGCGCCGCTCCGGGCAGCAGAGAACGTAAACATGAAGCAGCAGCTGCCGGCACCAAAGTGGTGGCACCTCTCCGTGTGCCGCAGCCTACAGCCTCACGATCTCTATTGTCTTTTCCGGCCCCGCCCCCCTCCCCCCTCCGAATTTCCCCCGAATACCTCCGCGACGCGCTTGTTCGTCTCCGCTCCGGGGTCTTCTCTCCCCCGTGGCCCCCGTGTTTGAGGTGGCGGCACTGCGGTGGGTCCCACGCGCGCCGCCGTGTTTGCCCGGCCCACAAAACCAAAAACAATTTCATCGACAAAAAGACAAAAAAAAATTAAAAAATCAAAAAACACACATTTTAAAAAGCGGGAAATGAATCAGAGGGGGCGACGGGGGAGTGTATAAACCGCAAGGCTTGGCCATCGTCTGCTGCGGCGCACACACACACACACACACACACACACACACACAAAAAAGTCACGCCAGTAACTAGAGTTGTCGTGGCCGGGAGAGTGCCGTTTCGGGACACGTTCCGAGATGGAGCACACCAAGAAGAAGGACGTGTCCACCGCCGCGTACCAGAGAGGGTTTACCAAGGAGGGCGTGCCATGGCGTGGCGTGGCGTAGCGTGGCGTCCCGATCAAATAGAGACATCTCTGAGGCTGCGCCGCTAGGGCCGCGCTGAGGGCTGCGCTCCCCGTCCCGGTCACTCACTCGATGCGCGGCTAGGAGGACCTCTTTCAGCCATGCGGCGGCGACCGTTTTCAACTCGGACAAAACGAGAGTCTCCATGCGGCGCACCGCGCGCGTGCGTATGTGTGTGCGTGTGTGCTTGTCTGTGCACGGAGAAAAAGTATGAGTGGTCGCATCTAATTATGAAGTTCATTTTCATACAAGCAGCAATTTTTTCTTCGTAGAACTAAAATTTTGTAACGCTTTGTTAGTTGCACCAACGAAACGTCAGTTGCTCCTACAAAGAGGTTCGTTGCGGGCACTAAACAATTTTTTTTCTTCTGGTTTTTGCTCCTACAAAGAACCTCTGCGTGGGAGCAACTAACGTGTGTGTGTGTGTGTGTGTGTGTGTGTGTGTTTATTGTTGATTCGGAACGATCGTTCGTGAATTAAGAGTCTTGTTATCCAGCGACGCGGCTCTTCTCCTGAACAAGGTCGACGCTGGTCGTGGTAGTTAACACGGTGCGTGCATCGTAAACGGTTGTCTCTGGGCCCCACCCGGCCCCCCGCCCGGCCCCACCCGGCCCCTTGGCGTCAACGGTTCCGTGTGGTTTGGACGTGACGTACCGACTGCACACCTGGTGCGTTCTGCTGAACGGTACTAGAACAGCAGCAGGCAGGCCGTGTTTGCGGAGCATGTTTACTCCCAAAAATTTAAATCAAAGAATAAATAAATGAACACTTTTTCAGAGATTACTCTAAATGAAATGAAATGAAGTGACCGAGAACATCAATGTGACTAAAGTTGGATGCAGCCTGGACCAAACTTCTCGCCAGGATCAAACCTGAACGAAAATTAGAATAATGAAGAAAACGGAAAGCTCTTTAATTTCTGGTCATATATCGATTATTTTCTTGAATGTGCAGGAAGAAAATCCATACTCACAAGGGAGTAAGTTCCCAGGTTGCGGTCACACGGTTTTCCGAGCGCGCGCTGTAAACAGTTAGAACACGGTTTTCGGTGCCAACAAGACAGCGGCAGCACGGCGAGCTGCTCTGTGCGCGACGCACGTCCGTCCGCGTACGTCCTCGTCCGTCCCGTCCACACACACACACACACACACACACACACACACACACACACACACACGGGCACACGCACGCACACGCAGAGGCATGCCATACCGCACCGGCAGCGTGTGCCGGCCGGACTAGTTCTCCGGCCGCCCGTTATGTCGCCCCCGTGCGCCAAGGAGCGGCGGCAAAGCGGCGCACCAGAGAAATGAACGGAATCGCTCGTAAGAGAAAAAAGAAAAAAAAGAAAAGAAGTGCGCTGCGCCTCGCTCTGAGAGTCGACGTACCGCCTTGAGGGGCCCTCGTTCACATATGTTACGTCACGTCTCCCACGCCTCCAGCGCCCCCTGCAGGGCCCTCTGCAGGGCGGTGCCGCGGGGAGGCCAGGGGATACCCTCCGTGACCCCGCCCATGACGGACACGGACACGTCCATCTCTCTGCTCGGACATCCTTTATCGGCTCCCCTATCGCACCTATTAGGCACCCCTGGGAGCCCCCGGGGCAGCATTCCATTTAAGAGTTACATGGTTTTCGTTACGAGGCATTTCGTTTGTTTTGTTTTGTCTTTTTTGAAACTTTTTTTTTTTTTTTAGAGAACTGTTGGAGAATCCGCAGCCAGGACCCGTGTCCTATGTATAACAGACTGATGCTTTAAAAAAAAAAGTGTCGATCAGATGTCAGCATCGCGGTCAAATCGCGGTCCTCACGTAACTTCCCGTCCCATTAGAGCATATGTAGATCGGGTAAACAAAAACGGGGTCCGAGACTTTCACTTTTCAAAAGAAGTGCTATGCGGTGATCGCCGTGGCTGGCGCATTGACACACGGCGCGGCGCCCGCCCGCCCGCCCCGGCTTCGAGTTCGGGCACGACGCGCGTGCGCAGACGCACACCAGTGGGTCACACGTGGTCTCGCGCGTCGCCAAGTAGGTCCTCGCGACTACTCTGCTAAATTTCAGGCTCTAAAAATAAATCAAACCATGAATGTATTTTTCAAAATGAACTTCAAAGTTTTTTTGGGGGGGAAAAGAGGAATAACAGAGTGTGTGGTAAAACGGCAACTCTTTTGTTTTGTTAGTCCTCGGACGGAGTCAGACTCTTCGGACGCCCGAGCCGACCCGACCGGTTCGGGAGTCGGGTATACGATCTTTCACACTGCTGGCCTGCTGGTCAGGTCCCAGATAGGGGGGCGTCTGGGGCGTCACACAGAGCGTCACCAAGAAGAAGAGCCACATGTCCTAGATGCATGTCCTGATTAGCGCGACGCAAAACAGCTGGCGAACAAAAGAAGTGCATGCACGGATCATATCGATACACGCACACACACACACACACACACACACACACACATACATACACGCACACACACACACACACACACGCGCGCGCACACACTTACATTGAGCGGGGCGTGCCAACGGGACTGCTGTCAAGATGTTCAATATATTTTTTCTCTTTTCATTTTTTGAAGCAAGCTTTCGCTGTCTGTATGTTGGCTCCTGCGAATGCGTGTGTGCGCGCGTGTGTGCGTGTGTATGTGTGTGTGTCGACCCCTGACCTTCCAGCGCCGCTGCTTATGCCGCTCTCAGGAACGCTTCCAGGGGGGCCCCACTTCCGCTGCCAACCCCAATCGACGCCTCTCTATACAGCAATGTCTCGTCACGGCGCGACTCGTATTCTGCTTGGAAAAAAAAAAAAAAAAAAAAAACATGTTCCCCCTTACTTGACCTACACACCTACAAGTTGAAAAATTGATCGGATTCGGCAACGCGCAGTAGTTAGTACTGGGCTACAAGTTCCTTTTCCCCAAGCCTTCTAATTTTGAGGTGGTTTATTTGCATCACAAGTTCCCGGACTCCGCCGCCGCCGCTGCTGACTCCCCGCTGTAAATTCGGCAGCGCGAGGAAGAGAGAGAGAGAGAGGGATAGAGGGAGACTGATACAGAACAGAGAGAGAGAGAGAGAGAGAGAGAGAGAGAGAGAGAGAGAGAGAGAGAGAGAGAGAGAGAGAGAGAGAGAGAGAGAGAGAGAGAGAGAGAGAGAGAGAGAGAGAGGGAGAGGGAGACTGATACAGAACAGAGAGAGAGAGAGAGAGAGGGAGAGAGAGGGAGGGAGAGAGAGAGGGAGAGAGAGAGAGAGAGAGAGAGAGAGAGAGAGAGAGAGAGAGAGAGAGAGAGAGAGAGAGAGAGAGAGAGAGACAGCGCCAGGGGAAGCGAACTGGTTTCACTAACTGCCCGCAGAACTAGTTCGTAATGACAGTGCGCGGGGCTGCGGGGGCTGAGCCCCTGGAGGGGGCAGATCGATACCGGAGGACTTTACCGAATGGTTTTCCTGGACACGGCGGCTCGCGGTGCGGCGGTGCGACCGCACCGCGGGCTGTAGACAGGTAGCGGCTGTTGGCGGCTGGCGCGGCGTGTGCCCCACACTAATGCGAGCCGGGGGAATGTTTCCGGCCACAGCGGGGTGACTTAGTCAGGGACTGGGAATGTTTCGGCAAGGTGTGTGTGTGTGTGTGTGTGTGGTGTGTGTGTGTGTAGGTGTGTGTGTGTGTGTGTGTGTGCAGGTGTGTGAGTGTGTGTGTGTGTGTGTGTGTGTGTGTGTGTGTGTGTGTAGGTGGGTGGGAAGGTGGGCGTGTGTGTGTATGTGGCCGGGGGGGGGGGGGGGCGAGCAGGTGACACTTTCTCCGGGGTAGAAGCTCGCCGCTGTATACGCCAACGCTGTGGTGCACTTGCAGCAGCACAGGTGTCACCACACGCATATAGCGCACAAGCTCTCACAAAATACACTCTATGCCTACATTTTTTTTCTGATGGTTTCAAGATCAATTTCAATTTAATTTTTTTTGCCTTAGGTTTTTAATTTGAAAATGAGGATATCGACCGTGCGTTGATACCAAACTCAGTCGACGACATGAATTTAGTTAATTTTTCCTTTCTTAATTTTGTTCCACGTAAGTTTTTTTTCATAGTTTTTTTTTCTTCCTGGGTGACGTGCATCACCAATGGCGGGTGTGCGAGAGAGCCTTACCGCATGCGAATGGTCGGATTGGCACCGCGTATGGTTGCCAATAGTGCATGCGAGAAACCCCGTTTACCTATCGACTGTCGACTTGTCGAGGAGGCGGCCGCTTCGAGATCTCGAACCTCTTTGGCGCCGGTCCACACATCGAGGGGGAGGGAGAAAAGGGCGAAGAATGCATGAGCTATGGCAGCGAGGGAGGGAGACAGAGATACATAAAAGGAGAAACGCGTTGCGTAGCGACGAACGACTCCGTGTCGAAAAGGTGACGACGTCGACCGGTATCTTGTTGGTATTCAGCGCTTAGAACGGAAAGAGAAAAACTAAAATAAACTTTCTGAAAGTGTACCGCTGCATTAGTACCGCATTAGTTAGCTCGGGTTACATGCCGCAAAAAGGCGCGCTGCCGTTTCCGTTACAGAATCCGAAGTCCAACTAGATCAGTTCTCTCTCTCTCTCTCTCTCTCTCTCTCTCTCTCTCTCTCTCTCTCTCTCTCTCTCTCTCTCTCTCTCTCTCTCTCTCTCTCTCTTTCTCCCTTGTATCGACGAGATCATACGCGGCTCTTAATTCTCCTAACAGGTGCGGTGTGCCAAACGTTCAGACACACCCATGCGTTACCGAGAAAATTGCTAGTAGTCAAATCCGAAGGCAAAATACCTGCCCCACTGTCGCTACTGCCAAGAGCTGATACGTCGGCCTTGGTCAGGCTCGAACCAGGTCACGCAGGCGCGTCAGCGTAGCGTGACGAACGCCAAACCACATTATTTGCGTATTCGCAGCCGGCACTCGGAATAGTCCCCCCCCCCCCATTTTTTTGTCATTGTGTTTTGTGTGTTAATTGACGATCCTTCGATGGGTCCTAACTACATGTGTCGCGGTTCGTTTTCCTGATGAACAATTTAGAGCAATCCGGAGAAATCCGAAATGGAAGTGAGAAGTTGTGACAAAGAAGAAAACGCCAGGGGCAAGTGTGAGATATCGCGTATTTATCGCAGAAAATACGGGGATCCGAGCACGCAATTTCTCATATTTCCCCTGGCTTCTGCTGCTTCTTCGGTTACGACTTTAGTACTTCACCGACTTGACTTACTTCCGTCTCGGGCTTCCCCGGAGTACTCTATTGTAACTCTTACACACGTTGGGCTCACGTCGTCTGCATATTGGAGGCTCACTAGGACAAGCTGCGTTTTACCTGAAACACACCAAAAGATGCTCTTGTTAGTTGTTTTCGATACCATGAACGTCTCCGGTGCTGCCGAGCGGCGCAATCCTCACCAAGGAGGGAACAAAAAAAAACAAAACATAAATAATTTCTTGCGATATAGTTAATTACAAATTGCTCCGGCCGCCAAGTGAATCGGAGATCGCTCCCGACTTTAATTAGTGTTCCGGTGCTAAGTGCAGGCCTGTGCGGGCCTGGGTTCGAATACCGGCGGGGGCGCGCGTCTTTTTCTCGCTCCCCGGCCCGCTCCCACGCGGGTAAACAGGAACTGCTGGCGCGCCATTTCCGGACGGGGGGGGGGGGGGGAGGGAGCCTACCGGGATAGCTATAGGGACCGGCAGCAGGGACCTGCGATTCCCACCGCCTTGCCAGGAAATGAAGCAGAAACTGTTTCCAGAGGCACCGCCCCCTGGATACGGCTCCGGTTGCCGTCCGGCGCGGGCCGAAGCCGTGCGCAGCTTGTCACCTTGTCACCAAACTTAACCTTTCCGCAAGGCGCCGCAAGCACCAAAGTAGGGTGAGTGAGGAGTGAGGGTGTGTGAGGGTGTGTGAGGAAGAGAGAGGGTGTGTGAGGAAGAGAGAGGGTGTGTGAGGAAGAGAGAGGGTGTGTGAGGAAGAGAGAGGGTGTGTGAGGAAGAGAGAGGGTGTGTGAGGAAGAGAGAGGGTGTGTGAGGAAGAGAGAGGGTGTGTGAGGAAGAGAGAGGGTGTGTGAGGAAGAGAGAGGGTGTGTGAGGCGCCACTGCGGTCGGAGCCGTCCCGCTGGGGCCGTCATGACTCTGTGGAGTCATCATCGACAATTGATATCATCACCATCGTCATCTATAAAGAAGGGAAAGGTAAGGATTTCCTTTCGAGCCGTGAAAGCCTCCAGCCGGGGGCAGGCCGTACCTCAGCGGACCTCACCGGACCCTCGGACCCCAACAGTCGGCCATGACCGTTCACTCGCGAAATGACGTTCGGAATTATTGAAGCATCATCGGCGACTGGCTGGCTGCGTTTGGAAAGTCGGAGGAGTCACACAGCGAGTCACAGTCACCCTCCCCCGCATCGGGGAAATAAATTCTAGCGTACTGTTACATTAAAATATACTGTGCTTTCAGAGTTCTTTTCGATGGTGTTTTTTTTTTCCTTTAATGTAAGGTAAGGTAAGGCAGACGCCTTACGCGGACGCGGAAGCGCGGGGGCGGGAGTGCCTGGTCATCGCCGTCACCCTGTCCGGGCGGACCTCTGCCGGGCCGAGCCGGGGGAGCGGCGGCCTTCGCGCCGACCGCCGCCGGGGGCCTCTGAGCCCTCATCAATTTGTGAGCAACAGCCGCGCGAGACGGCGTTTTTGAACCACCAGTGCGACATCCTCGGCTTACTCAAGTAAAAAAGAGAGAAAGAAGGGAAAAAGAGGGGGGGGGGGGGGGGTAGAAGAAGGAGTTGTAGTGTACGCAGCTTTCTAGAGTCGGGGGTGATTGCGCTGCGCGCACATGTGCCGCACCAGGTGCCCTGCCGGCCCATGCGCTGCCACAAGTCCGGCCCATCCGCGGCCACAAGCCCGGCCCATCCGCGGCTACAAGCCCGGCCCATCCGCGGCTACAAGCCCGGCCCATCCGCGGCTACAAGCCCGGCCCATCCGCTGCCACAAGCCCGGCCCATCCGCTGCCACAAGTCCGGCCCATCCGCGGCTACAAGCCCGGCCCATCCGCGGCTACAAGCCCGGCCCATCCGCGGCTACAAGCCCGGCCCATCCGCGGCCACAAGCCCGGCCCATCCGCGGCTACAAGCCCGGCCCATCCGCGGCTACAAGCCCGGCCCATCCGCGGCCACAAGCCCGGCCCATCCGCGGCTACAAGCCCGGCCCATCCGCGGCTACAAGCCCGGCCCATGCGCTGCTACAAGCCCGGCCCATCCGCGGCTACAAGCCCGGCCCATCCGCGGCTACAAGCCCGGCCCATCCGCGGCCACAAGCCCGGCCCATCCGCTGCCACAAGCCCGGCCCATCCGCTGCCACAAGCCCGGCCCCGGAGTGGTGTACTGACAGTCGCCAATCGATACCGCCGTACTCGTCGTCGGGCCTCAAAGCCCGGTGGACCCGCGGTATGCCCACCCAACGCAGAAAAAAAAAGAAAAAGAAAAGAAAGAAAAACAGTGTGCGCTCCGTCTTCTCCGCCGCCGCAAGTTATGCGCACAGACCGCACCGCGATCGTGTCGCCAGGCCGCGCGGCGCTGCCAGGGTGGCTTTGGAGTATGAAAAATACACAGCTCCTCCCAGCGCGTGCCTCCTCCAGTGGCGGTGGTGGTGGCGGTAACGGTGACGGTGACGAGATCGCGATACGCAAAACCACACGCACCCAGCGGTACTCGAACCCGAGACTCCTATTGGTACAGCAATCTTTCGAGACACACACACACACACACACACACACACACACACACCAGCGCGCGGCCTGGTTCTCCGACCTGTTCAAACTGCACTAATGCTTCTTCGCTCAAGGAGAAAGGCGGTAGTGTGTGTATGTGTATGTGTGTGTATGTGTGTGTATGTGTGTGTGTGTGTGTGTGCACTACAAAACAACCTGAAAGCCTGGCGCAGCCGCGCCAAAGCTGTGGTGATTGTTTTCTAGGGCAAGATGGTATCGTCCTCTTCGGATGGGCTGAGAGGGCTCCGCGTGGTCAGCTCTCTCTCTCTCTCTCTCTCTCTCTCTCTCTCTCTCTCTCTCTCTCTCTCTCTCTCTCTCTCTCTCTCTCTCTCACACACACACCACACCGCGTCGACGGCGTCGTGTCATCCCGAAGTGAAAAAGGAAACGAAAATATAAGGAGCGAAAGGAAAATGACAGGCGAGTCACGTGACTGCATCCGAGGCTCCCATACGGCTCCCGCGGTTTCGGCGGCGGTGGCGGCTGCGGTGGCGGCTGCGGTGGCGGCTGCAGTGGCGGCGCCGGCGGGGCTGGACTGGAGGACGCGGCCGCGACGCGGGGCGAAAGTTGTGGCCATCACGGGGCCGGGCCGGGCATCCTATGGTCGGCAGCGGGGACAGGAGAGAGGGAGGCATGCGACGCATCACATGACACGGGCACGGCACGGGCACGGCACGGGCACGGCACGGGCACGGCACGGGCACGGCACGGGCACGGCACGGGCACGGCACGGGCACGGCACGGGCACGGCACGGGCACGGCACGGGCACGGCTAGTCAGCAGTACAGCGCGACGCTGTTGAGCATCAGCAGAGCAGATCGGAGACCAGAACAGAGAACAGATGAAGCGGAGGGAAGAAAGCGCGCCGGACTGTCCTGCCCTGTCCGGGGCGGTCGTTTTCACGCACAGCTCAGCGGCAGCGCCGCCACCGCAATGATTTGTACAGCAAGCATGACCCGCTCCGGTGTGGCGACTGTAAAATGATCATGATGCACGTCCACCCGCCACGAAGATGTGGTGGTGGCGTTGCGTCATTGCGTTTGGCCCCGTACCGAGCGGCATGGGTTCGAGACCCGCTCGCCGCCACAGCCGCCGCTGGCCGCCAGTTTTTCCTTTCTTTCCCACCCTGGCCGCGACGCGAGGCCGATGCGGCCGGCGGAGGTACACAAAAACATCCTCTCGTGGCCCGCTCACGGCCCTCACGGCCGCCGCGCCATCGTCGTCGTGGTCGGCACCATGAGAAATTCAGCAGCGCGTATAGAAGGATGTCGTCGAGTCACTTGGGGCCACGTCAGATCCATAGGCGGCGCGGGACAGCGCCACCGACGGTCACCTGATCGATAGTCCAAGTGTGTGTGTGTGTGTGTGTGTGTGTCAGCCCGCCTCCAGGAGAATCACGGGGTGGACGGCGGGGCCTCCCCCACGACGAACACCGCTAAGAGAAAATTCACTAGGGAGAATGCAGGTCCCTTTCGAACTATCGATTAAACACATTAAAGTGTACAATGTCATCAATATAAAATTGGAGAAAAATAACTCGATCGAAACTGGAAGCACATCAGTTAATCCAGGTTGATCGGCTTTGTCAGAGGCACGTTCTAGTGAAATTCACCGCGTACAACGCGTGCGACGGCGACCGACGTTCACACCTGCATGGCACCTCTGGCTGGACAACAAGTCCGCTGTGCCAATGCCGCTGCCAGCCTGCTTCCCACGGCGGCGCTGGCTCCGATGTTGTTGCAGCCACTGTCGTTACCCCGTCCCCCGGTACCTCGTGCCCCGCATTACCCCGCACCACCGAGACGCATCGCGCCGCTACAATCGATGATTGCGCCGCGCAGCAAGTCCTTTGGTCCTGGCAGAAGAGGTCCTTGGCCGCCTCCAATCAATGAGCAACCGATGGACTCTTTGCAAATGCACCTCTCTTCCCCCTCCCCCCCTTCTCCCCCAGCCATGACGACATCATCGCGGCCAGGGGTCACGGGCAGGAGAGGGTCACAGACACAAACAGGCGCTGTACACAAACTACGTCACACCCCTCCCCACGACGGCGTACGTGCTAATGAAGCATTCCCCTGCGCCCCGGTGATGACGTCACGTAATTTGTAAAAGAATTGGAAGTTTCGGCGCAAGGGGCGAGCCGGGGGGGGGGGGCAGACCAAGACAAACCACCGAGGCAGAGCAGGCGGGCCGGCAGAGACACGGGACACACAAAAGCATCGGAGCCCCCCCCCCCCCCCCCCCCCGGGCACAAAGTGCCGCACTCACTGATCTGATTGGACAGAACAGCGTCCAGGCACGGCACCACGAGGTACATGTCACCCCGGGCACGGTCGGGACACGGCCCGGACACGGCCCGGACACGGCGGGACACGGCGCACGACGAGAGCGCCATCACCCCCTCGCCCTCACCCCCCTCCCCTCCGCCGAAACTTCCACCCTTCCCGCACCGACTGTCCTTCGCTCTGACCGCAAGGCAGCCCCCGCCGCCGCCGCCCCTTCCTCCCCCGCCCCCACGGAGCGGCCGGCTTACACGAGCTGGCCACCGGGCCGCCGCCGCCGCGGGTTCGAGTCTTGGAGTCCGTGTGAGGAGCGGGTCCCCGCCGGGCCCCGGATCACACCCTTGTCAGGCGCGGACTTACGTAACAACCTCCCCCCCCTCCCCCAGAGCAGACGCGACGCGTGCAGTGTGGTATTCTGCTTGGTTCTGCTTTCGGTCAGTGAACGGGAAACTTTTGAAGCTTCGCGCACAAGCTTAGAGGGGCCGACCAACCCCACCCCACCCGGGGCACAGCACGGCCCGGCATCAGAGAGGGTGGCACGGCGGCACGGCCCCCTGGCGCGGGGGAGGGGGCGTGGGGCAGAGTGGGGCTGCGAGGGGGTGAAGGCCGAGTGGAGAGGAGCGGAGGGGGGGGCGGCGGGGGCGGCCCGCCCGGTTGCCACGGCGACGAAACAACAAACCCCACTACAACAAGGCGCGCTGCCGAGGGCACCCCCAACGGCACCCTGCTCACCTGCTCCGGGCGGCGCCGAGTGGGGGTGGGGGCCTCGCGCTCCACCCCCGGCGGCCACCGGGCGGCCACGCACCGCAGAGTGCAGATGAGAGCGGCGGAAAACCCCATAATCGCTGCAAAGTCCGAACAACAAGAACAGCACTCATCTCTTGTGTGTTTCTCTGCGTGCCGTGCAGCCTGATTCTCCCCCCCCCCTCCCCCTGCTCATTGGGTGTTTCCGTTTGCCCGGCACCTGCCGGCTCTGCTTGCTGCCTACCTCGCGGGGGGGCTCGTGCCACCTGCAGTGCCCTCTGCGCGTAGATGGAATGGAGGGGGGGGGGGGGCTGTGAGCGCATAGTACAGCAGCAGCAGCAGCAGCAGCAGCAGCAGCAGCAGCAGCAGCAGCAGCCGCGCCGTTATCTGGGTCAGGAGAGCAGACGACGCTCGCAGGCAGAAGGCACAGCCTGCTGGCAGCCAGGGACACGCCGCTCCGCCGCGAGACGCGCCTCCTCTGCAAGGCGGTGCACAGCGCACAGCCTCGTCCAGGTCGTCAGGCCCGGATTAAGCACCTTGTACTTGGGCCGGGTGTGAGTGGGAAGGAAGTGGAGACCACGGCGGGGGTCACGCGGGCTGCGGGGGCCGGGCCGGCAAATCCGATAAGGAAGTTGTTGTGTTGTTTGTTGAAAAGTACTTTTCTAAAAGCCGGGGAGCCGGCGGTGGCGTCTAGGCACCGCTGCCCGGTCTCCGATTCGGCTTGGCTCGCCGGGGGGCGGCGGGGCGGAGCGCGCGGAGCGGGGTGCGGGGGCGGGGGAGCAGAAGGCACTGCCTTATGCAACCCCCGTGAAAAGAGACCAGCGGCGGCGGCGGCGGCAACAGCTCAGCCGGCAATGCCACCAGCCCATGCCATGCGATCGTGCGAAACTGACAGACAGTGGTGCCAACAGCAACGGTCGGAACGGAGGCGACAGGCGCAGCAGGGCCGGCAACCCAACGGCGTCGCGTCAAGGATACACAACACCACCTGCCCCAGCGGGTGCCAGCGGGCTGGCGGCACGCGGCACCCGCTGCTGCGCTACTGCCTGGCAGCCAATAGGAACGGTGCTGAGGAGGGCTGGGCCCAGCGCTGCATCTCTTATTCTCTCCCTGTAAGAGGGGTGAACGATAAATGCAGGATGTGCAGCCATTGTCCCTCGCAAGCTGTCGCTGTCCGTCCCCGCCGAGACGGTTTAGTAACAAAGTAACGTGTTGTGTTACGCGCTCAATGTTGTTGTTGTTGTTGTTGTTGTTGTTATTATTCGATGTTGTTTTGTTGAGCCCGGCGTTGTGTAAGGCGGAGATAACACGCGCCGCGCCGCTGGCCGGATGGAAAGGCGAACCGAGAGGCGAACGGCTGCCGACCACAAGCACAATCCGGACGAGGACGGGGAATGCCACCGCGCCACCCACTACCCCGGACGCAGCCCCGGCGGAGGGCTTGGTGCTGGGCCGCGGCAGTCGCAGTGTCAGAACGCCCCCTCCGCCCCCGGCCCCGCCCCCGGCCCCGCCCCATGGGGGCTGCACTGTTGCGTCAAACCCACCCCCGCCGCCACCTCCCCCCCCCTCCCCCCCACACGGACCAGATCCGATTAACTCGGCAGTGATCAGGGTGCCAACGCCACCACTCCATCGGGGCGTTGGAGAAGCAGAAACCGCAGCCATTTTCAAACACACCCGGCCGCCGCGCCGGTATGAAAAATGAAGCGTAAGGTAGGCTGTCTGCTGCTGTAGCGCTCGTGAAGGCCTTATCGGCCTCAAAGGTGCCGATTTTTAACGAGCACGTCTGTTCCTCTTGTTCGTTTTAGACCTCTTTCCCCGCAGGGTGGTGCGTTGCGCCCGCATGTCTCCCTCCAGCGGCCGGTCCGCACGACATGGGTCTCCCCAAGGTCGGAGCGGCTGCCAGCGGCTGCCAGCGGCTGCCAGCGGCACACGAGGCCCGGTATGAGGAACTGGTGCCGCTGCCGAGACAGGTGTAGCGCGGGCCGGGCGGGGGCGGGAGGGGGCGGCACAGGCCCCACCTCAGCCCTCTGGCGGTCGCCGCACGCTATACTTCTCATACTCGGCCGCCGCGGGGTCATGTGTGTGTGTGTGTGTGTGTGTGTGTCGTCACACACGTCTGCACACTTGGAGTTGGTGCATCTGAATGCAGGGGCTGCTGTCCGGCCCGGCTACGCCACAGGATTGGATGACGCGCAGATTTGCGCGGGAGGACACGGCGAGCGCTCGGCAACGTCTGAGTGACAAAACACGACGGCAAAGTGATGGTGCATTTTCTTGTTTTCCCTTTCACCTCCTGCCTCTGCCTGTGGACGCTATATCCATCCGGCCTCGCAGAGGAGCCCCCCCCCCCTTCCTCCCTGAGTATGAGTAAGAAGCCAGATTCGCGCGCACTCTGGGCGTGGGCGAACCAGTCCAGCCAGCAGTGTGGCCCGGCCGCTGTGCAGCGCTCGCCGCGCGCTCGGCCTGTGGTAGACCCTGTGGCTGGCTGGCTGGCTGGCGGCCCGGTCCGCCCGGCGCCCCCCAGTCTGTCCCCGCCCGGCCCCCGCCTGACCTTATAAGCCGAAGCCATTCTCTGGCGCACGAAATTAGAGAGGCCGTTTGCACTCCTCGGCACGGAATTGGGACTCTAGATAGAGACGTGAGGCAGGAAAAGTCTGCTACAAGAGTTGGTGGTGCTACTAGAGAGATTCGTTCCTGAACGCGCGGCCGGGTATGAAAAATCAGTTGTCAGCGAGCGCCCTTCCGTGCAGGCGGGGCGGCGGCGGCTGCAGGCGGGTGCCATTCGGCATGTCAGCAGCCGACGAAATGACACTCTCCCACGAACTACCGACCTGACCGCTTTTTGCAATGCTAAGTCGCTGTTCGGGAAGGGATTCGTGCCACGTGCCATTCCTTCGGCGAGCAGCGGAGCAGGGAGGGAGCGGGGGACTTTCGGTACCAGACCAGAATGGCCGCAAACTACTATCCATCCCGAAGCGACGAACGAACGGCAGTCTTCCATTTTACGATTAAGTGTGTAGGATCGGCCTCAAAGGGAAACTCGCACGCGAAGCCGCCATTCACCGTGTACCCCGTCCGTTTCCCGTCCGCTTTGCTAAGACCTCGCCAACATCGTTTTCCGATCAATGTTCCTTTTTTTGAAAATGGCTTCCTTTGGCACTGACTGTTGACGGGCATATTGCGGCGTTCAGATGTGGACTGTGCGTTATAGCTCGGCAGGACATGTTATTGTGCCTGGAGTTGTTTGCTGAGTGATTGGGGGCCGCGCCAGGCCACATCAGCGGTTGCACACTTTCCTCAGGTGACAGGAGCTTTTTCCAGACCCACTGACAACTAGTCGGCGCACCTCACAAATGTGTCTCAAACGGATGTGAAGTGATAGAAAACGGAAGTTCGGTGTGCGCCGCGCTGCCATCCCTGACGTGTACTGTCTGCTATCAGTCGAAATGGCCAAAACAGTGTTGCTAGGCAACGGAATAATAAACAAGCTAGGCGGGGCCTGCCTGGGTCCGGCGGGTCCGGCCGGCCTCCTGGCGGTGGGGTTCTCCATTGAGGCCCGTTGGGCCGTTCCCTGCCGGGGAAGGCAAATAGATGACTTTTCTTTGGTTCTTGTAAGTATGACGAGTGTGCAGGTGAGAGGGCAAAGGTGTAAAGGAGGAAAAATGCAATGTGAAATATACCTTGGCTGTTTAGAATTTTAATAATCCGCATCAAATAAGTTCGTTTTTCTTCGCAATAATAAACTGAACTCGTAACCTGACCTGTACGAAGCTCCAATCAGTCAGAACGATCGTACTTACGCGTACCGACACAATCAATCAATCAATCCGTACACAACAACAGAACATATGGCTTGAGACTTCTCATGGGACATTAATAATAATAAAAGGTACCCGCACACACATGTGCAAAATAAATAAAGCTATCACTATTCGCACTAGTGAAGAAAGAACAAGAAAGTCAGAAATCACAGGCATGCGCCACAAGATGATACGAATCGTACAGAAGAGAGAGAGAAAGAGAGAGAGCGTAAGGAAATTTGTTTAAAAAAAGAAGACACTCCTCTCCAAACTGGTTATGCTACATCTTGCCATACGGTTATTTTGTACTCTTGCATTTCTTTATGTATTTCGTGCTACACGAATCTGACTAGAAACCCGCAAAACGCGGATGAATCGATGGCACAAATTAAAAACCGCTTTTCCTGCCCCTCCCACCTTACATACCGCTGTGGAAACATTGGGAAATATAAATTGAACATCATGTTGAGGCCACAAGGAGGTGAAAGAAATATTCAAACATGGATCCAACACCTTAAAAAAACAGCCGTTTTGAAATTAATACCTAGGGATGAAATCGATATGAGTTTCTGGTCTGAAACGGGCGTCATGTTTTGTATGATTTTCCGGTCGCATCTCTTCCATTCTGGACCCATTACCTTAGTATTAAGTCGTTAATAACACAGCGTTTGATATGGGTTCTCATCCATACATACAAACACCATTTCCTACAAGAATATTTGGGAGTATTGTACTTGCAGTCCTTTTACGTTCCTCATTTGTATTTACATTTCTACCAAAAGACTCAAATATACTATAGAGGGTAGTTATGAGAGTCCGAAAATATCTCAAACTTATAAGAAACAGATGATTGGTCAGTTTTCTTAATCGTCGGATCGAATGTTCATTTATGAGTAGCATATAAATTCTGGCCGATTAGACTTTCCCCTTATTATATTATAGTTTCAAAACACTACTAAGCACACGTCTTCGTTTTTAATTTAGATTAGTGGTCAACAGATTTGGAAGTCGATAATTTTGAATTGACTAGAAAACGACTCCCACTTCTATTACTATTATTATTGGGCCTCAAAATGCGTAATTAATTGACCCTAGAAAGGTAACAGGGCTCAAAACTTCGCTATTTCTGAGCGATCCCAATCCGTTCATCGTGCAGCAAACCCCCAATTACATTACAACATATCCAGTCCAAATTAAATTCTAAACTATAATGAATAATTATTTTTCTAAATAGTGCTGCAAGGAACAGCATTAATACATGCCGTACAAATCGCTCTTGATTCAAGTAGGACTTGAAACATTGCCAACCATGGATATACATGGTACGCAGCATTGATGTCGCTACGTCGTCTTGAAGTTTCTACTAACAACAATTTAAATTAAAGGCAGGCAAAAAATGGAGGTCTGATAGTTTTTGGAGAAAAGCTGCACCACATGACCGTTGGGTTCACCCCCTCGGAAAACTTAACACGTTCCTTAAAACCGGCCACGAACACTTAAATTTGACTATTACACCTAAATCACTTTTAGAACAAAACAAGAACACTCTTTATTCTTACCGGCGCGAAATTAAAATTTCACCAGGAACAGGAAACATCCACTGACAATCGATTTTCACATAATATAATGTGACTATTTCCTACAGACGATATGGATGTCTCTTTAAGCACATCACAAAAGTCATTCCGGCATTGTATCCTCTGCACTGCAGCAACTAACAAGTACAGACTGATATCTGGTTTACAAGACAAAAACGTCTCCAAAACTCAAAGAACTTAAGTAATTTGAATCATCCAAGTCACCGAGCCGTGTGGTCTCAAAATGAACACATTTTGAAAATAACACATAACGGTCTTAACCATTTTTGAGTATTAATTTCCGTCCCTCCCCTTGACTTCTTAGTGAGACCACCCTACGAATTACCACCTGTATTATGGAATTACATACTGACCCACAACTCTACAGTCTTTAATTTTGCCAGACGTCTGAACATTTGCACAGATGAATCGTTGCATTTACGTATGGAACAAACAGCCGTCTTATCACCTAAACATAACATCAGCTCGCATGCACAAAGAGCGAGAAAAGATGTCACATAAAGTTAATCGAATTGTAGATAATAGTATTTAATTATTTACTTGTGCAACAAATATCACAGTATAACACCTAAAAACGATATCCGCTGATACTTGGACGCGCTCTGAAAGCACTCGAAATTACCTTTCAGCTAACACCCGCAGGATCCAGACCTACATCAGAGGAAAAGACTGGTATACAACAATAAGGTTTGGAAGCATACACACTTCAGCTCGTATGTAACATTCAAATGGCACTCAGAATACTGAAGTATTTGCAAATATACACAAACATTGTGAACGTTCTAAGTCGAAGGTGGGACTCATACGGATACAAACTGACACTGGCAGAACTAAAACATTCACACAAGACAAAATCAGTATGCTGTGAAAATATATTCAATATATTTGTATGTAAATTTATAATGAATTTAATCATTGTACGTTAGTTAAATGTAACAATTTTACTAGCATTATATACACAACGTGCACAGTGCAACATGTCCCACAGCGTGGGGTAAAAAGTTATTTGTTCACTGCACTTTCGATGCGTAGAAATTTGAACGGACTTCATAGTTTCTCTGGAGGGCAACCATGTGTCTCTGATTACATGAGTGGTACCGGTGAGCGCCATATAACGATAAGTTGGACAATATCATAATGAGCCTGCGATTGTTTAAACATTTATCCTGATTCTGACGCGACGATTCTAACAGATCTACGTATTAATCTAGTTAAGTTACTCGGCTAACACAAATCTAAACGACAAGAAAGGGAACATGACTCATCACAAGGCAGTACAAAAAATAACAAGGACAGGAAAACAACAGAAATCAGTCCCTTTGTAAAGTAGTTTCAAATAAAAACAACAACTATCACAAACAACGTAAAAAAATCACAATATAGGGGTTCTGAGAACCGGATTGGAAAACGCAGGGGGCGCCACTCGCGCGGTTGGCAGCGCTGACCTCTTGCTGTCCTCGTCCGACCCTCGCCGTACCGCAGCCTGATGTGCACCGCTGTTAACAGAGACATGACATGTTAGGGCCGCCAGGGCGCGGACTGGAAGCCCCGGCAAGACCAAAGCCATTTGCGACAGGTGACGAATGTTGAGTTTGAAAAGAAGAAAAAAAAACAACGGCGGACGCGATACTAGTTATTGGAAACTCAGAAAAAAAAAGCCAGAAGCCTGTGCGCATCAACACAAGGGCAGATACCCATCAGCAATCCATCACTCAATCAATACTTATCAGGCAGTGCGGTGTGGCCATGACCAACGCCCTCCCCCACCGACCAACCAATAATCGTGCTTCCTACCCGCCTCTATGCAAACAGAAATCCACGGGGGGGGGGAATGATTTTTTGTTGTTGTTGTTGTCGGGGAACGCAATAGAAAGGCATTGCACCCCGTGAGGTACTCAATTTAATGCGTTGCGCAACCAACAGCTTCGCAGAGCGTCCGCTGCAGGCGCTGCAGGCTCCGACCATCCCAACGCGTATCGATAACCACCGACCACTCGATCGGTGCGAACTACCGTAGCTGCCGCGTGCGTTTGCATCACGCTGCGCAACGCCTCCCCGACGCCTCCCCGGGTTCGAATACTGAGTTTTCAGCGCTCGCTTTAAAGCGACGGCGACCGCGCTAGTGCAAAGGGCGACGAGTATACGACGAGTCAAGCAGACCACCCGCGCACATATCGTCAGCCAAGAGTCAGCCTAACGGGTAGGCAACCCCGGCTTGTGCATGCAGGCTTGTCGTGCGGGCTGGCCTACCCTGCCAGGCGTCTGTGGGGTATAGTTAGCCACAAGCGTTAGCCGGGGCCCAGGGCGTCAGCGTTAGCCACACGTTGGAAAAGACAGCAGGTCACAAAAGGGCAGGTGGAGGTGGAGGAGGAAAAGGGGGAAGGAGGGGGGGGGGGCAGGTGGAGCGGAAGGCTTAGCCGGGCCAAGCGTGAGGGGAGAGCGCGGGGTGGATGATAAAAAGAAATAACGCGCCAAATAAAAACGTGAACGATGAAATTTCTTTAAAATAAAAATAAAAATTAGCGGCTTTTTGTGAGTGCAACATTAGTTCACTTCACAAATTCTAATTCATTGGCCAAATGATGAGCCTGCACTCTGCGCGTTGAGATTTGCAATGCTTTTAGACCTTTTTTTTACTACCATCTCATGGCAGTGTGCACACTGATGCCTATGTGACAGAGGCAGCAGCGAGAGAGAGAGAGAGAGAGAGAGAGAGAGAGAGAGAGAGAGAGAGAGAGAGAGAGAGAGAGAGAGAGAGAGAGAGAGAGAGAGGGAGGGAGGGAGGGAGGGGGGAAGGGGAGGGAGTTGCGAAGCCCCACACAGCTCGCGAGGCGCCACCGAGGCAGAAGGAGAGCGGAGAGGGGAGAGGAGGGAAGCAGGGAAGGCAGGCAGGCGTCCCAGCAGCAGCAGCAGCAAGTACAAGCCAATGCCCAGCTCGAGCCGAGCCCGACACCGGACAGCGACCTTCTGGACAGAGGCGTGGCGGGGCGGGGCGGGGCGGGGCGGGGCGGGGCGTGGCGGGGCGTGGCGGGGCGTGGCCTTGCTCCAGGTCACCCCGTCCCGTCGCCGCGCTCAGCTTAGCACCGCGAGAGGAGAGTCGAGCTGTTCTGACTGCCGGAACAGGGCGACGGGCACGACGAAGACGTAGGAGCGAGGAAAAATTGCTTTGCTGACGCCGGGGAGGGCGGGGGTACTCGAACCCACGACCATACATCATGCGCACGTCTCAGCGGGAGGAGGAGGAGAAGGACGAGGAGGAGGAGGAGGAGGAGGAGGAGGAGGACGAGGAGGACGAGGAGGACGAGGAGGAGGACGAGGAGTAGGAGGACGACGACGACGACGAGGAGGAGGAGGAGGACGAGGAGGAGGAGGAGGAGGAGGAGGCCCAGGTACGGCCGGGAGGGTAGGCTGCCCCGCAGCACGCCCCTGCCCAGCGGGTCTGCCCACCTCCACGGCGCCTGGCCGCCACACTCCGCTCCGTGGACACTCCGTGGACACTCCGTGGACACAGCACGACGGATCACTACTCGCACTGCAAATTGAGTTGTTATTCCGAATGCAGTCAAGCGGAGTCAGTGGGAGCTCGTCTTTTTTATCCCTCCTCTTCCAACGCCGAAAAACAGGAGGACTTTGGCTGCGGAGCGGTGATGCGTGAGAATGCGCCGCTTGAGACAAAGGGGACAGTGATGCGATGGAAGTGAACACGTTTGTTTTTCGCACATATTAAGACGCAAATGTTGTTACGTTGCCCTCTCTCTCGCTCTCTGTCTCTCTCTCTCTCTCTCTCTCTCTCTCTCTCTCTCTCTCTCTCTCTCTCTCTCTCTCTCTCTCTCTCTCTCTCTCTCTCTCTCTCTCTCTCTCTTCCTCTTCCTCCTGCCGGCAGGACTCGTTCCACCTCTCGCTTTCGTCGGAGAGGGGCATCTGATCCTATTGCATTCATTATGTCAGCTCAGACAACTCAACCACCTGCTGGGCCTGGCATGCAGGCGGCCTGGCAAGGGCAGCGGCCACATCGATCCCCGGAAACGAGTGCACCGAAAATCCGGAACTCAAGCCCAAATCCAAGCATATAGATGAAATAAAACTTATCTAAATTTCCACGATTCTGCGCAAGTTAAAATTTGAAACTATGCGAACATCAAAAGCGGCGCCCATTTTCCTGTCAGTGTCTCAGCCGTGCGTGCTTTTCATGGGGATGGAGCGTTCGCCTCGCGTTCGCTGCTCCACCCGGACCGGGCCGCGGCTGTTGCTGCATTGTGTTGGCCAACCTGTCCGGCCCGGAGCCGAGCCGAGCCGGGCCCAGCCGGGCCACGGCGGAGCGGGCCGAGCCGAGCCGGACGAGGCCCAGACTGCGATGTCAGTCAGGTACCCGCCGGTACCCGTAGGCAGACGCAGGCAGCCGCTGGAACCAACTGTTTCCGCTCAGCCGAGCTTCGGGCCTCGGGCCACAGATAAGGCGAGGCGAGGCGGCGGCCGGCGGCCTCCTGGGCAGTGTGAGAGCTACATAGCCCGTCCCCGCTAAGCTCGGCGCCGACGTCCAGCCCGCCCCGGCTCAGCAAGGACGGGACCGACTATGTACACTCTAAAAAACGATTTTTTGAACTAACGCATCATGTACGTTTAATGAAGATTCTTGGCGGAGTTTCTTAAATCCTGCTTGTTGCAGGAAAATGAAGCTTTTTTCAAGGATATTAAACTTGATTCAAGCAATCTGTTTTTGAGAGCGACACGACAAGTTATTGTCCTCTTCAACACCCGCAAAGGACCGATGGATTCCCTCTGTCTCACGTCCCCTCGCCCCCCCCCCCCTTCTCCCCCTTGCCACGTTGCGTGCAGCAAACTGCGTGTTTGTGAGATAGTGGCATCTTTATTTGCCGTGAATCGAGATAGAGAGTACGGCCCCCGCGTGTTGGGTGGGCGTGGGTGGGAGAGGGAGAGGGAAGGGTGGGTGAGGGGAGGGAGGGAGAGGGGGGGATCACCTGCCCCTGAGTGTCTCCCGCAGCCCCAGGGGCGGACCGGGGGCGGGCCGAGGGCGGGCCAGGGGCGGGCTATAGGGGTGGGCCGGAGGGGGGAAGGGGGGAGAGCGAACGTCCTTGAACATAATGACTCGCCGGTGGTCAGCACGCTATTTTAAAACTTTAACGCGCCGCCGCGCGCTTTCTATCTTTTATTTTCCCCCTTTGTCCTCGCTCTCCTTGAGCGAGCACCCAATCATTTTTCCGTGCACCGAAAACAAATTTCATGTTACAATCCAAGACATCGCAGACGCAAATGAAGCCGCCCAACAGTTTTTGGGTGCCCCGCGGTTGGCCTTTCACTATAGTTTTCCTATAATTATTTATTTTTCTACATTTTTTCCACAGAGTGGTCAGCAGGTCGCTGACACGCGTGGGAGTGGTGGGGGTGGGGGTAGCAATAGCCAATAGCCAAAACACGCACACGTACCATTATCATTAGCGTCGAGGGACGTACACCCTTCGCGCGCCTAACACTGCAAAGGCACCATTTTATTATTATTTTTGAAATCAAATCGGCGCACAACTCTGCCGCCGAGCAGCACCACCTGGCGGCATGGGGGGCAACTCTTATAGGGGTTCTCCGAAAGGGAGATAAGGTGTGTGTGTGTGTGTGTGTGTGTGTGTGTGTGTGTGTGTGTGTTCCACTACAGTGACTGTCTGGAGGGGTGCACCGCGTGCACTTCCCTGCTGCCCACGCCTGCCACCGCAGCAAAAAACAAACTGGGGTCCGAAGCAGTGCGCCCACCCGGGGCCCTGCAGCCCCCCCCCCCCCCCCCCCCCCCCCCCCCCCCCCATCCAGCCCAGCCGACATCGCCTTGTGCTGTTATTACCGTTCGCGGCTTCTTATGCTTAGGCAACGCCAACAGCGCCACCGTTTTCCTAATTACAACTCCGACTTTTATTGCAACGCTTTGAACTAAGTCACTCGGCAGTGCGGGTTGGCGCGGGCTGAGCGGGGCGGGGCAGGCGATCCCTCTGAATGTCTCAATGCATGTGGCGCTGTGGCGCGCGTGTATTATTCTACTCCGCACAGAAATGTTTCAGATAAAAGCAAGAGTGAAGGGGCGGTAAGGTCGAGGGGCAGTCGAGAAATCGTTCGTTGACGGACATGGCCGGCGGCCCGAGTACCCCCCGCGGCCCGCGCGGCTCATCGGGGGAATCGAAAGCGAAACACCGCCGCTGCCGCCGCCGGGCTCCGAATGTCTGGCAGCCCTGGTTAGGTTGGGTGTCAGTTGGCCATCCTGCGCCGGGCCGGTCGAGCCGCGCGGTCAGTAGGTCATCCAGAGGCCCCAGCGGCCCCAACGGGCCTCACAGGGCCCCACCGGGCCCCACCGCCACGGCCGGGACCGGCCGGGGCCGCGGGGCGGGGCTGCGTTTTCACACGTCTTCGTCGTCGTGGCCCTCAGTCATCGGGGCCCTCAGTCATCGGGGCCCCCAGTCGTCGTGGCCCCCAGTCATCGGGGCCCCCAGTCGTCGTGGCCCCCAGTCATCGTGGCCCCCAGTCATCGTGGCCCCCAGTCATCGGGGCCCCCAGTCATCGAGGCCCCCAGTCATCGGGGCCCCAGTCATCGGGGCCCCCAGTCATCGGGGCCCCCAGTCATCGGGGCCCTCAGTCATCGGGGCCCCCAGTCATCGGGGCCCCCAGTCATCGGGGCCCCCAGTCGTCGTGGCCCCCCCCCGTCATCGGGGCCCCCAGTCATCGGGGCCCCCAGTCATCGGGTCCCCCAGTCGTCGTGGCCCCCAGTCATCGGGGCCCCCAGTCATCGGGGCCCCCAGTCGTCGTGGCCCCCCGTCATCGGGGCCCCCAGTCATCGGGGCCCCCAGTCATCGGGTCCCACGCACCGCCAGCGTCCGCGTCAGTGACCGGTGGCCGCCGCCGGCAGGTAGGCACACCCGCAAGACACGCCGGTCGGCGGGTTGCCTACCGTCCGCTTGGCAGGCGGATGGCGTTCCACCATAGCGAGCGTTTTAGGGCCAGAGTTTTACTTGAACTTTGACGGCGCGAGTTTTTGAGCCGGCTCCCCTCCCACTGACTCAGCAGGAGATGCACGGCTATGTAGCCATGCTGCGACGCGTTGCAGCACCACTGCCGCAGGGCCAGCCGCTGGGAATCATACAGGCGCCGTAGTGCGGGGCGGCGGGGCCATCACACCACAGGGGCCGCGGGGCCGCCTGCCAATGCCGCGTCCAGAGGCCGAGCATCACAGAGAACCCCGTCGAAACTCTTCTCGCAGACAACATGATTTTTCCCTAAACTCGGTCGAAGCTGCACCGGAGTCGGCTGAAGTGGTAGCAGCAGTCGTACTACGGACGAGATAGAGAATCACATACGTATTCGAATTGCAAACCACATGCGGACGCCATCTGCTATTCGCCGCGAACATCATTCGGACCTCCTTTCGGAACACTGTGTCTGGAGCTCCGAGCCCGAGCCGAGCCTTGTGGGCGAGCGACCCGACTCGGCCTGGCCGCGACACCGGCGGGGCGCACCTGCCTCTCACCGCACCGCGCCACGCCACGCACGCCACGCCACGCCACGCCACGCCACACCACGCCACCGCCCATGCTAATCTACCAGGCAGCGCCAGCCGCCAGCGCCGTGCCGTGCCGCGCCAGGCGGATGGGGTCGGGTCGGCCGTCGGCCCAGCCAAGCCGAGTGCGCACGCGCAGTGGGAGACCAGAGGGCGGGACGAGCCCGCCAAACGAAAGTTCCATTTCGAACCAGTGAATCACCCCGCGGACGGGTACCAGAAGAACCCCAGACCAGAGGTGGTCGCTGACCCACTCGGCCGCTCGATCTGCGAATAACGCGCGCAGCTGCACGCAGCGTGGGCACCTCTTATCCGCAGGCAGGGCAACACGAGCGGCCGTGGTATCGATCGTGTGGAGCGTCGGCGTCGGTAGTGCAGGACTGTGTTGCACGCACGGCGACGGGGGAGGGGAGTCAGAGGGGCGCGTGGCAGAGGGGCGCTTCCCCCCCCCCCTCCTCTCCCATGCCCTTCACCCGGAGCCTCGCCACGATATTCCATTTCCGGAGCACCGCTAGGAATGACTACTTTTCCTCCCCATGATTCCGAACCACTCGCCCGCAGAACGGCCCCCGCTCATTCGCACTCGAACGTGTTTCCAAACTGCCCCCGCTTATTCGCACTCGCGGAGAAAGTTTTCCCGTCACGCTAATTGGGCCACACCGGCGCTCGGCTCGGATTTGGACAGTTTGGACAACCGAGCCGCCACGGCGTAATTACGAAATGCAGGATGACGTCACGGCTAGCCGGCTATGACCGCACGGCTCTCCATTCCTCCCCCCCCCTCCCCTGTTATCACGGTTATCACAAGCGTGCGCGTCCGTATCGCAAATGGCTTTGGTCAGACCAGGACAGAGAAGTTGGACCCAGCGTACTGACTTGAGCCTGGAACCGAATCGTGGCGGTTGTCTTTGTGACTCCGGTCCGGTTCGGCCCGGCCGTCGCGGTTGCGGTTCCGGGTTCAAGTCCCACACTGGCCCGCACTGGGTCGTGCTGCCGCGCGGCTGCGCTGCTCACCTGGGCGGATCGGAGGGGCGCGGCGCTGCTGTTATCCATATCACGGGCGTTGGGGTCGGTGTCCAGGCGCCGGGGCCCGTCACATCACATCCAACACCATCTGCTGGTGGTCGTCCTGCCGCTGCCGCAGCTGCAGCTCCTGCTCATCCAGCTGCAGCTCCTGCTCCTCCAGCCGCAGCTCGTGCTCCTGGCGCCGCAGCCGCATCTCCTGCCGCTCCAGCTGACGGTGCTGCACGTGCAGGTGCGGGTGCTGGTCCAGCTCGTCGTTGAGGTCCGACTCGGACATGCCGTCGTGCATGCCGTCCGGGTCGTCGGGGTCGTCCAGGGAGCCGTCCTCCACGACGGTGAGGTCGCCGGCGTCGTACATGTTGCCGGAGGAGCCGCCGTCGCCGCCGTCGGGGGTGTCGTCCTCCCGCCACTTGTCCATGGAGCGGCGCCGCGCGTTCATGAAGAAGTTGCCGACGGTGGTGGGCTCCAGCCCCAGCTGGCGGGCGATCGTCACCTGCATCTCCTTCGACGGCCTCTTGGTCTCCTTGAAGATGGCCTGGAGTGTGCGCCGCTGCAGGTCCGTGAAGACGAGCCGCGGCTTCTTGGGGTGGTCGCCCGTGTCGGCCGACTCGGAGTCCTTGCGGCGGGAGGGCGCCCGCTGCGGCAGCTGGGCGGCGGCCAGCCGCAGCGCGGACATCCGCTGGTACTCGGGCTCCTGCAGCCACTTGTACATGCGGCGGAACGTCTCCCGGCCCGACTTGAGCTTGGACCAGGGCTTGGGGTTGCGCAGCAGGTCGGACAGCGTGCCCTGCGACCGGCACAACACGCGCTGCGCGAAGATGGCCTGCGGGATGGAGTAGCGCTTGAGCTCCGACGAGATCTGCAGCGCCAGGTCCTTGGTGTTGATCTCCTCCATCTCGTGGCAGGACGGGTGGCCGGGGCCCGCAGACCCGGAGCCGGAGCCGCTGCCACCGCCGCCGCTGCAGCTGTCGTCGTGCCCCATGTGCTCGTGGTCTGGGGACGGCGGCGCGGCGGCGGACTGCGTCGGCGTGGCCTCGGCCTCCGAGACCGGCACCAGCACCTCGTTGGCGGAGGTCTGCTGCAGCAGCATGGACGACGCCATGGACGACGCCATTGACGACGTCATGGACGTCATGGTGTTGGCCTCCATCCCCGAGCTGACGGACACCGGCATGGACACGGACACGGACACGGGCACGGTGTGCTGCAGCGGTTGCTGCTGCGGCTGCGGCGTGGAGCTGCAGTCGATGACCACGGCGCTCTGGTGCTCGGCGAGTTCGGCGTGGCTCATGGGCATGAACCCGTACGCGGGCACCAGCGTGGCCCCCGGGGACTGCGGCTCGTCCAACGGCACGGACACCATGTCCCCCATGGGCTCGGCCATGTTTTCGGCCATGGGCTCGGTCATGGGCTTGGTGTCGCCCATGTACATGTCCTCGCAGGCCTGCGCCGAGCCGTCGTGCGGGGACATGCTCTTGTGCGGGCTGTACACGCTGTGAGGCGACAGCGGCTCCTGGTGCAGCCCGATGCTGCCCAACGAGTTGTTGCCCGGCGAGCCCACGTACATCTGCGTCGGCGACATGCTCATGGCGTACGGCGAGTGCACCAGCCCCATGCCCTGCACGCCCTGCATCAGCGTGAACGACCCGGACACGTGGCTCGTGTACGCGAACTTGTCCGCGATGGTGGAGATGGGCGGCAGCGGCTGAACGGGCGTCAGCGTGGCGTACGACGAGTTGGGCGAGTAGCCGTGCTGCGACATGTCGCCGTGCACCGAGGTCAGCGTCTCGTAGGTGGGCTCCATGTGGTGCGTGTGGTGGCCGCTGATGCGGAAGGCGTCCGACGCGTCGATCATGCTGCCCTCGTCGTCCCCGGCCGACGCCGTGCTCAGCGCGCTCGGCGACAGGGGCTGCGAGGCAGCGTCGTCCTCACCGAGGTCCTCGCCGAGGGTGTCGTCGTCCTCGGCCTCGTGCCGGTGGTCTAGCTCCTCGATCTCGCCGTCGATCTCGATCTCATTCTCGCACTGCGGCACCAAGTCGTCGCGGAGGATGCCGTCGTCGTCTTCGTCCTGGGTCTGGATCTCGACCTCGCGGTGCAGTGGCTCGTATTGCAGCACCGGGTAGTCGTCGGCCACGCCGTACTCGTCGTCCTCGTTGGCGCGCTCCGCCTCCAGGCGCCGCTGCACCTGGAGTTCCTCCTGCGTGCGGTACTCGCGCTCTTCCACTTGCTGCTGAAGCTCCTCGAGGTCGTCCTGCTGGTGGTGCTGCTCGGCGAACTCCTGCTGCAGCTGGAGCTGCAGGTCCTGCTCCTTGACGCGGATCACCTGCTGGAGGGCGTCCGAGGTGGGCACGATCACGGACAGCTGGTTGGAGCGCAGCGGCGGCAGCTGCGGAGCCTGCACATTGTACGCGGTGGCCGCGGTGACCGTGGACGGCGCCGACGTCAACTGGATGAGTAGCTTGCTGCGGCCGACGACGGGCACCCCGTTCAGCAGGACGCCTCCCGCCACTCCGCCCGTGACGGTCCCAACGGTCCCCGCTCGGGTAATGGTGAAGAGCTCGGGTGCCGCCGCCGCGGCCACCACCGCCACTCCGCCGCCGCCGGGGGAGGACGACGGAGGGGTGGCGTCCGGGGGAGACGTAGGGGTGGGCAGGGCTGCGCCGGCTCCGGGTGCGCGCGGCGCAGACCCGTGCGGCCCGTGAGGCCCGCCCTGCGCGGGCGCCACGAACAACAACACAGGCCGAGGCGCGGACGGCCCCCCGCCGCCCCCGCCGCCTCCAGCCGCGCCGCCCCCGCCGCCCCCGCTCCGCTCCCCCTGCACGCCTGCCACTGTGGCCATGGCCGAGGGCCCCCACAGGGGTAACGAGGGGGCAGGGGCACCGTGGGGGACAAGGGGGGACCGCACCCCCAAAACAATGCAAGCCCCTGCGTCTGCTGCTGCGGCTGGGGGTTGCTGCAGATGGCGGTCCTTGTGTCACGGGGGTTTGGGGTCCTCACTCCCGACGGCTCGGCGGTCCCGGACGCTGTCCCGGCCGCGGCCCGCCATTGCACTCGCCCGTGTTTGTTAGCATGTTAGTCACTCGCACTGCACGCACTGCACTTCACACACACACGTCTTCGCCCTCGTCCTCAGGTCCTCGGGGTCTTGTGAGGTCCTCCAGGCCTTACGCGCGCGCTGGCCCGCCGTTGGCTGCCTTGCTTGCAAAGAGAGGTTGGTCGTCTCGCCAGCAGCGCCAGGCCAGCAGCGCTCGGGGCTGGCTGTGGGGCTCGGCTGGGCCCTGGGCTCGCTCTGCGGACGGCCGCCGGCGCGCACCTTCACATCCCGGCCTCGCACCTCATCACTGTGCAGCCGTGGCACCGATCACAAATCGCACGGCGATCACAAACACTCGGGATGCAGACGAGAAAGCACCCAGGCTGGAGATGAAGCGCGACATGGAGTTGGACATGGTCCTCGGACGCTGGCGACGGCCGAGTGCGCATGCGCGGGGGGTGCAGCGAGGCAGAGGCACCGCGAGCTGATATCGACCCGGTGCCACCCCAACCCCGCTAGCGCCGCTAGCGCCACTAGCGCCACCGCCACCACCCCCCGGCCGAGCCGAGAGCCGAGCCGAGCCTCGGCCGGGCTTAGGGTCCCGGAGCCGAGCCGGGGGCGGACGGACGCGCGAGCGTTAGCTGCGTTAGCTGGGGGCTCCCGGCCGGCCGGCGGCGGCTGAGGGGGTGGAGGGTGGGGGCGGGGGGTCACAGAGAGAGGCACGACAGGGCACGGCGGTGGGTGGGAGAGGGGGAGAGGGGAGAGGGGGAGGTAAGGGCCTAACTCGGCCAGCGCCTCTGACAACCCATCTCTCACTCTGCTCTCCCCGCGACACCTCACCTCACCCTGCCCGCACGGCCCCACGGCCCTCACAGGGCGGACGGGGAGCTCAGGAGCCGCCCCCCTCTTCTCCCCTCCCCTCCGGGGGCTGAGGCAAAGGGGACGATCTCTACAATATAAGCGCACTTGGCGACAGAGTGCGAGTGAGATGGACATACAGTGTCCAGTGTCAGTAGAGCCAACCTACGAAACCAAAAGCTTATATTGCTCGAGGGTACAATTGGGTGCAATGATAATTGCAATTTTAATCGTCATTGCAATTTTAAATTGACAGTGATGCCGTTTGGGCTCAGGTTCGGCCCGCCCACAGAGAGCCGCCCCGAATGTACTGGGCGGACCCGTCCTCAGGAACCCGTGGCCGCCGCGGTCACCGCGAGGGTCACCGGGGTCACCGTCAACGCCGCCACCCTACACGGTGCACTCCAGACCAGGCGAGGCGACCTGGGCCGTCCCGTGCCACAGCCTGCCCAGCCCGCGACCGAGGGGGTCCCTCAATCAGTCAATTTTTTAGTCAACACTGCTCAAAATATTTAATCAAGTCAAATTACTCAAAAGTCAAATTGGTTTTGTAAGAAGTCGAAAGAAGTCACAGTTTTAGTCGTAAAAAGTCACATTTACTAACATAGTCAAAAAGTCAGTCCAACTCGCCACGTCATACTGTTTGTTCAATAAACTCAAAGAGTCAAAAGTCCTGAATGAGATCTCATGCTGTTCTCTTTGTTACAATAGAGTCAAACAAATCGATAAATAAGTCAAAAATTTTCCCAATTTACTTAAAATATTCAAAATTTTCAAATAAGTCAGGAAGTATTCAAATTAGTCACTCTCAGCTAAATAACTCACAAGTTAAACAGTCATTTTCAGTCAAAATCATTGCTTGGGTTTTTGAAGAGGGACCCCTCGCCAGCGACAATCGATCAAAGAAATAAACGTTGAAAATAATTGCGAGTGAATAAGTAAAGAGATAAATGAATTGACGGCGTCGTGGTCGGCCGCCTCTTTCTGAAGGGGGGGGGGGGGCTTAGGTAGCGGGCACGCGGCCCCCGCGGCCCTACCGGCCCCACCGGCCTGGACACGCGCTTCGTGCTCGCTGCAATCAATCAGCCAAACACCTCGCAACCCCTCGCGGCATGGGCACACGACATGGGGCCTTCATGGCGGCACCGACAGGTAACTACTCCCCCTAGAGAGAGAGAGAGAGAGAGAGAGAGAGAGAGAGAGAGAGAGAGAGAGAGAGAGAGAGAGAGAGAGAGAGAGACAGAGAGAGAGAGAGAGAGAGAGAGAGAGAGAGAGAGAGAGAGAGAGAGAGAGAGAGAGACAGAGAGAGAGACAGAGAGAGAGAGAGAGAGAGAGAGAGAGAGAGACAGAGAGGGGGGCGGCACAGCGGCACCAGCTCCCAACTGCTCCCAACTCCACCCTCCACCACCGCTGCCGCTACCGCTGCCCGCACCTGAGCCTCCAGCCTCCACGACTCGCCTCGGCTCGGCGTAAGGGCGGAGGCAGAGGCCTATTCCTGTCGCCGTGGGCTGTGGCCCCAGTGTGTCAGAGCAGGGGCCTGTGCCTGTTCCGTTCCACAAGAGCGGCTGCACATCAGCCCGTGCCGTGCCGTGCCGTGCCGTGCCGTGCCGTGCCGTGCCGTGCCGTGCCGTGCCGTGCCGTGCCGTGCCGTGCCCCGTGGATACCCGTGGATGGTCGCGGCCCGCCACGCCACGCCACGCCACGCGCGGACCCGCCGGGGGCAGTGGGCAGCGCGGGCAGTGGCGCATGAAAACACATGCGGACTGGTCTTCTGCTGAGCTGCGGCGCGGTGTACGTGGTGTACTCGGTGCACAGGGCCGGCAGCCAGGAGGGGGTAGAAGACAAAACCGTCTAGCGTAGGAATACAGACAGCCGGAGCCGGAGCCGGTCTGCGGCAGCCGGCGACTCTCATCAGAAGCTACCTCCCCAGCAGCTCCGCGAGGTAATAGGTAAAAGTTGGCAGCCACGGCGGTGGCGGGGCGAGGCTTCGGCGTGTAGCCCAGAGGAGACGGAGTCAGTGACTGCTCTGCCCCCGCCCCGCCCCACCGAGCGCAGCGCCACGCCTCCAGAATGTAATCTCAATCCCTCACTTTCGCCGAACATCATTCTGGGCGAACTGGTCTTGGTCCAGCCGGCGGCGGCGCCAGGGGCAGAGCAGGCAGAGCGCTGCGGGCGGGAACGGGGAAAGGCGGGTTCGGGTTCAGATTCGGATTCGGCTGCGGCCATTCACCGCGCGCGCGGCTCGCACCGCTACGCACCTGCAGACTGCAACTACAAATACGAACTTGAATCGTGCGTGAGGGATGGACGCGGATGGACCGCGGGACCACCAGGCGCGGATCCAGGGGCGACTCTAGGGGGGGCGATGTACCGCTTTCTGCCTACTTTCAGGCGGATTGTAACGCGAATTGCCTACCTTTCGGCCCCCCTGGATCCGCGCCTGGGGACCACACACGTATGCTCCCGCTCTCCCGTGTTCTTCCTCCCCACAGACCGCAGGGTCACGTGGTACGGGTCGGGTCGGCGGTCGCAGTTCGTGGCAGGGAAGTCCAAAGTCCCAAAGTCCAACGCTCTCTCACGGCTGGAGCACAGCTGCATTCGTAAATATCTGCGAACAGCAGTTTATTTCGCGTCCGTCGTCGGTTCTCGTCATGAATGTAATTGTTCGTGTGAGGCCTTCGACTTTTACGAAGTGCTCTATTTTCGTACACCCCCAATTCTGAATACTCTGCTCAGTCATATTTTTTTATGCTTACGGGGTATTCTTGGCAACTGTTCTTGTATCGCTTCTTGTTGTATACATTCCAACCTTCCCGCGCGGAAATCCCCTACCTTGCTCTACACGCATAATGCTATACTTGGATGAAGCATTCAAGGCTCGCAGTAAAGATAATTTTCCGGGCAGAAAAATGAGAGTAACCTTTACTTCCCGCGCGAGTATTTAAGCCTTGCGTGAGGCATTTAGAATTGACGGTGTGATATAAAACGTCTCGCTGTGATGCCGGGCGAGTGCGACGGTGCGATGCCCTGGCCGGGTACGCGGACAGGGGCCGGGCGGGGGCCGGGCGGGGGCCGGGCAGGGGCGGTACGGTCTGCTGGCGCCCGACTTGACGGCAAGGCCACATGCGGGTGAGACCCCCCCCCCCCTCCCTCGCCCCGCCCCCTCCCCCCAGCCCCTCTCCGGCGGGCTCGTTCGGTCGACGAGAGTTGCAGCAGCGCCTGCCGTTTTACTTTCAGCGCGTCCAGAAAACGAAGTGACGTCACCGTGTCGCGCCAGAGAGCGGTACAGATTCCCCGTGCATTACACTGTAAATATTTTTCGTCATATGACGAGAAAAGCTGTGACGATTCACTGATCACCTGAATATGTCGTCACTTCACGACGTTTATTCGTCACGTGACGACTTATTCGTAGGTTTAATAATTCGTCACATCTGACCAAACTTCAAGGAGACATACTTTTCTATCGGTTTATGCCATTAAAAAAAAGTCGGTGACGAGTTATTCGTCACTTGGTGTGTGAGGCCAGCGGCCAGCGGCCAGCGGCCAGCCTGAGGCCGGGATGGTAAATCTAAATCCTCCCGGGCTGACGGGCTGTGAATGGTGGTCATCAGGACCAGCCGCCGGCCCCGGGTGGTCCCCTGTCGACCTCCGTAATCGCTGTCAACTGTCGTCGTCCGAGTGTCCGCCAGAGATCCGTGTGTACACTGTCACTGTACACAGTCCAGAACGGGGTACAGATGGTCCTTTTATGATTCGCTCCGTGCACTTTTTCGCAGTTCTTACGAGGCGTGCCGGAGGCGCCAGTGTCGTCGCCTTCGGTCGCCTCCGGGCCGGGCCGGGCCGGGCCGGGCTGGCTGGGCCTTCCCGGTATGTCCCACCTCCCCTAATCCCTCCCGCGCCGCCCACACGCATTCCTCCCCCGCACCTCTTTCATGTTTTCGCTCACTTTATCTACCTGACGCGCGAGTGCACAGAGCGCCCGTCAAAGTCAGGTAAGGGTCACCACCTCGCCTCGGCCGGCACACCTCCTAGCAGCACACCCCCCGGCTTCACCATATCCGGGCTGTCAATGCAGTATTTCATTCACACGAGACAATGGCCGCTCCCTTTCTCGCGAAAGTCAGCCCGAGGCCGGATAGAACATCGAATAGCAGCGCCGAGGGCAAAGTCGTGTATAGGTATAGGTGCTTGTGTGCACGGCGTGCGGTATGCGATGCGATGCGCGGCGGACGCGAGGAAGACTGCTGCTGCTGCTGCTGCTGCTGCTGCTGCTGCTGCTGCTGCTGCTGCTGCTGCTGCTGCTGCTGCTGCTGCTGCTGCTGTTGCTGTTGCTGCTGTTGCTGCTGCTGCTGCTGCTGCTGCTGCTGCTGCGGCTGCTGCTGCTGCTGCTGCTGCTGCTGCTGCTGGTGCTGGTGCTGCTGCTGCTGCTGTTGCTGCTGCTGCTGCTGCTGCTGCTGCTGCTGCTGTTGCTGCTGCTGCTGCTGCTGCTGCTGCTGCTGCTGCTGCTGCTGCTGCTGCTGGTGCTGCTGCTGCTGCTGCTGTTGCTGTTGCTGCTGTCGGCGGAGGGCGGATCACCGTCACAATGTTGGCGTTTTACTGCGCAGGAAGAAGCGATGGGTGGGGCGAGTGCAGAGGGGATGTGCAGGTGCAGGCCGGGGCCGGGGCCCTACGACCCAATCTGGTGGTCGTTCCTGAACGTCGTTGTCGTAGAAATGTGAACGCGAGTGCGAAGCTGGACGATTACCGATTACCCTGGGGCGCTGTGGGAGTTCGGGTTGGCCCAAGGGGTTACAGACTGGTGTATTATTCCGTCCGCGACCTGTGTAACACTAGTTGTATTACTTGTAAAACAACGACGTAGTACTCGAAATTTAGGAGTGCCTAACCTAACCTTTTCGGTATTACATTCTCCGAGGGGGCAACCACTCGTTTAAACTATGTACACAGATTGCATGATTTCGTCGGACTGCACCCCTTGGTTATCGTTAATTTCAGAATTTTATTGCTTTCTGCCTATTTCAGCTTATGTAGGTGCTATTTTTCAGCATGAAGTCCAAGTCCAACCTTAAATTCGCATTTTTTTCAATTTGTTTTTAAAAATTTCTAGAATTTTGTACACATGATTACGCGAGTGATTCGCCCCTCGACATTCTCTATACTCTGTCCCCGGTCCAGGCGAGGCGGTAACCCATGGGACTGGCCTGCGGGCCGCGCTTAGCCGCGCTGCAGGAGGCCAGTCGCTCGGCCAGGCGCACCGGCCCCGGTCACGTGGCGGCGGCATTGAGCCCCGCACCACTGTCCTCCTTGCCGACGTGATGTCACGGCAGGGATGACTAAGTAGGGCCGCTGGCCGGGCTGGGAGGGATACGTCGTGGAGCCCAGCTAGCCTCGGAGGATTGTCTCGGACAAGCCTCGGAAGGCGCAGCCACGGAGCTTCGAGGAGTGCTGTAGAGTCGTAGAGGGAGGACAGTCACCGGGAGAGCCGCGGAGGGGAGGGCTGTCCTGACGGCGACACCATACTATACGGCGTGCGCCGCGTGCGCTGAGCCACTCACCTTGACAACGCGCTCCCTGCACGAGCAGCGCCAGGACGACGACGCTGACGGCGGCCGCGGGCGACGGCAGGCCCCGAGGGCCCCGAAGGCCCCGGTATCCTGGCCGCATGCTGACGTGTATATCCTCGGGAGAGACGCACTCACTGACTCCTGCTTCGCACTTTTCACATGGACCCACTCACTGCCCAGAGCACACACACACTTTGGCACCACACTGCACTTCTCCTCGACTGTTGTTGCTGATCCGGGACGAATCGCGGGGATCCTTGGACGGCGCGGCACCCCCTCTAGGCCGCCCCGGGCCGGGAGCGCGGAGGGACATCCGTCATAGTCAGGGGGTCCTGGAGGTCCTGGAGGAGCGGTCACCCCCCAGAGGGAGGGAGGACGACGGGGAGGGCCGCACTGTCCGGGGGAGCAGACGCGCGAGCTGGCGCGAGCCCGTACTGACACCCCGCGCACGCACACACTCACACACACACGAGCGCGCTCGCGACGAGACTCGAACAGCGGCACACAAACACGGCAGCGAGTGTCGTGGAGTCTGCCCACCTGGGAGCGCGTCGGCTGCTGGACTGACTGAACCCCCTGCTCTGCTGTGCCGTGCTGCTGCCCGGCCCCGCCGAACCCCCGCCCCCCCCCCCCCCCGCGGTACCCCCGCGGTACCCCTTCCAACGCGCAGCGCCGCGCACCGCAGCGGCAGCGGCCAACGGGACGAGAATGGAGACGACGGGCTCTTTTCTGTGTTTCTTTACCTTTATCTTCCTCTCCGTCTCTCTCCAGTCTGCTAATCGCTGTCTCTGCCTCTCCTGTCTTCGTCGCGCTCGGTTCGTTTTCTGCGGTCGCCGTGTTATGAGCTGCGCGCGGCCAGGCCGGAGCCGGGCGTAGCCGCAGTCGGGTCTCACTCTTGCCTTTGCCCTTACCCCGCGACAAGTCCACCGTCGCGGCAAATCGTCGGATGGGCGGAGGGAATTTCCAGAGCAGGCAGGTGTCGCCCTGAATAATGGCCTTTCGCACCAGGCTTACACGTGGGGGACGGCTCGCGTCCGAAAATGTAGACCGGTCATTCACTTCGCGAAATCGGGAAGATCGCGCATGGGAGGAGCAGTGGCAACGAAGTCTGAGAAGGAGGAAGAAATAGCTGTAATAGAAAAGAGGTGCGGCGAGTGGGGATACACGACACACTGCTCGCGTTTTCAGTGCGGAGCTCTCGCGCTTCAGTGCATTCAAGTCTCCCGAGGCACAGATCGCCCGCACAGGTGAGACCCCTCGAATCAAGAGAATAGAAACCTCCTAGACCCTCGGGACCCGGGGTTTGTGCCGGCGGCGAGTAATAAAAGTTAAAAAAAAAAAAAAAAAAAAAAAAAAACCTGCCAGATTGTTTGCCTAGGATCATTTCTTTTGTTGTAGGTTGGATTTTGAAAAAATAATTTAAATGACGATTAGGAGGAAAGATTAAATAACATTTTATTTGCCTTTGTAAGGTAAGTGTTTTCGAAACCATTCTTTCACAAGGTTCATATCTGCCCTTGATTCGGAAATCTGCCAAGCTTTGGCCTCTAATGTTTTCCAGCCATTTGCCTTGCCTGCTTGGTGTTTCTTTACCACCCGATCATATTCTTTCATGGCCGAATGGCAAAACGATTCAATGGCATTTGGGTCAGTAATGAGTGTCCAGCCACGCTCTTGGACAATCTGAAACAATAAATAATATTCATCAGTTCCAAAGTGATATAATTACAATTAATGGGTGCAAAATTGTTTCCCTATTCTGTCTGTCTAGTTACCTGTTCTGCAGTAAAAGCAGAGTTTCCTGATAATTCTTTCAGAATATTCCTGGCAATACTTTTACTGATTTTCCCAGTGTGCAGCATGTCTGTGATATCACCCAGGTCTTTAACTTTAAAACACCTGCAATTTGGACAGTAGTAATGTGAGTATATGTGAGAAACCGTCATAAAGATAAATTAGATGACAAATAGTATACATACTCATTTCCAATTTTATTTAAGTATTCCAAAACATCATTGAGGAGCAAATCAGTCAAAATGATTGCATTGCGATCTTTCTTTTCATTCATAGCTTCAACAAACTGTGATAGTAACACATCTTCACTCTAAATGAGAAATTAAAGCACAAAAATACAGCCTCCATACAACAAAGCTTGTAAGGTGAACCTTACTAGAATAATTTTTATTACCACAAGACGGACTGCTTGTAACTGAGAGAGATTATAGTCATTTTGAAATCGTTGGCGTAATTCATTGGGTGACTCGGGAAGTTTGTTCCGTAGATTTACTACATCCACCATGTTTGCATTAAGTGCTTGACTGCTGTGTAGTCGTAGGTGTAAAGGTGGGAGATTTGGCTCTGGCATGTATCTGTAATCCTTTTTTTAATTGATAAATTAAATGAAATTAATTCAAACAAAAAAAATGTAAATTAAACAGACTCAGATGTGGTACTTGTTTCATATACCTGCTTTTCTTCCTTGTCTCTCATTTGTACAGTTCTGGAACCTTCAGCATCCCATGATCTTGTCTCATTCACTATCTGCTTACCATCATTTAATGAACGAATTTGACGTGATATTTCAAAGTCAATTGCATTTGCAACAGCCCGAATAGATCCAATGTTTTTTATTTCTGTGCGAACACCCAAAGGCATGCCCTCTTTGTGAACTGAGACATTAGCATCTACTCGCAAAGCACCCTCTGAAGAAGAAAAAAAAGGTCATTGACTACTGAAGCAGCATCTTTTGATTTCATCCTCAAGGGTTCTAACAAAGAAGTTCAGTTAACATGATGTGTTACTCATACCTTCCATTTTGCAAGAGCATGTCCCTAATCTTGTTAAAATTAGACAAAGCTCCTTAACTAGTGAAGCAGCCTCCTCTCCATCAGAGAGATCCGGTTTGAACACAAGTTCCATTAGAGGTAGACCTGCTCGGTTCAAGTCTACAAGGCTCCTGAAAAGAAATATTCAAAATTTATTTCTTCCCTCACAAATTTGAACTTAGTAATAATTGGAAAATATTGACAGTGCTTTAAGTACCTTTCATCATCATGAAGGGATCGACCACTGTCCTGTTCTAATTGAATTTGGTGGATAAATGAAGTTTTACCGTATAGTCTGCTATCTTTTCCACCTTTATAAACTAGAAAATTTATAAGGCCATTTCTGGCTAGAGGAGACCTTTGTTGTGTTATTTGATAACCAGCCTGAAACATTAAAAAAAGGCACAATCAAAAACCACATTATTTTAAGTAAAGCTTATCATTTAGTTTACCTGTATAGCAATATAGATTGAACTCACAGGAAGATCTGAATAGAAATAATGTTTCCGGTCGAATGTTGACACCTGGTTTATTTCACATGACAAAGCTAATGCAGTAAGGACACCTGCCTCCACACATCTTCGGTTCAGCACCTGCATCAAATAAAACAAAGATGTGATTTATTCAAATGACAGATTAATTGAATCTGATCAATTTTCTTTTTTATAACTTACAGGAAGTGTACCTGGAAGAGCAGCATCCAAAAACGCAACAGACCTGTTTGTTGGTGTATAAAAGTCAGTGCCTGCACCAGAGAACAGTTTGGAAGCAGATTTTATTTGTGCATGAATTTCTAGACCAACAACAGGTTTCCAGTCGCTAGAAAGTGAGACGGAAAATTAGAACAAGTTGCATTCACTGAAAAGTCTCAACGAAAACGAGAAGGAATGAGATAGATGGACAACTTACGACTTTTGTTTTGAACTGTATGGTCTTAAGCAAGCCCTCTGAATGTCTCCTGAGCGAAAAGAACTCCTGATTTCACGAGCATACAGAATATTTTTACTGAAACTCATTGTATTCATGAATTCTGTTCAGGTTACCGCATGAATCCGAAAAAGATCTCACGACTAAGTTTTCCGTTGTTAGTATAAAAAATGTGCGCAAAGAGAAACGGAGTGCTCCAAAAGAATCTCGGACTAAATCACTGAAACACCTCTTTCTTGTCAGTTAAATCAGGATTTCGCTTCAAAGTTCAAACAAGAGCAGACCGAAGTAGCAGACGGTGTTTTGATGCTGCCGACAATCGAGCTTCCCTTTATTCACAGGAAAACTGCAACGTTGCCAAGCAGGCACTGCACAGAGGGCGCGTCGGTCGTCACCGATTTAAAAAAAAAAAAGGTTGATTTCACTACCTCCTTCAAAAGTATGTAAAGCTAAAAGTAATAATTTGGGTGTGGGAGGACGTTTGATGAACTGTCATGCATGAAAATGGTAGAAAACCGGATTTCAGAAGCACCGTCGTCTATGGCGCGTGGCGCCCTCTGTGAGACAGACCGAAAAGCAGTACCCAACCAGAAAGAGCAAGAAGATTGTTGTCTGTCGATCTTCTGCTTGTTATCGTTATACTCCTTTTTATCACGTCTGAAAAATGATTAGTAGCCTAGAAAATTTGTCTAGTCAGCAAAATCAAATCAACTTGCGTCTGTGCTGCACTTTGATGTTTCACTGAGTAAGTTTTTTGGCAGTGCCAGTGCTGGTATTGGATCCACTGCCCATGGACACTACTCGACACATTAGTGTCATGCATGTATTTTCGAAAGAAAAAGAACATATGACTCTTTGAGAAAATGATGCTAGCATATTCGCAGATCTTCACTGTAGACTGTTGGCGTCGTGTCCTTACAGTGTATATCTAGGTAAACGGGTTGAAGTAACCGAATGTTACAGGGAGGTTATCTTACCAAACTATCAGTTCTGATTTTTTCCTCACCGAAAACAAACTCAACCCAAACCATTAAAGCGTTTAATTTTCATATTTAAATATGTCTCTACCACTTTAATTTTTAAAACTTCCTTGTAACTTTCTTTTACAGGTTGCGGAAGGTCCTGGCATTGGAGCAAATTCAGTGATGTGTGGTTAAGTAATGCATTTTAGAAGAAACTGTCTGTCTGCACAAAAAATATGGGAGGTAATTCCCCAGATATTTCTGAGCTTTTTAATTTCCTAGCCAGTGTTCCGCAGCCCCATGGGGATCGGCGAGAATTTCTGTGTGGGCTTAGTTCTGCCTTTGTCAACATAACAATTACTTTTCCTATCAACAAAATCATATTTAGACAGGTGAGTAGTCTGGAAGAAGCTGAAAGAGTTGTCATATAATGTTTCATTTATTCTTCAAACCTTGAGGCCTTCTGTAATATCTTCCTTTTATCTTACAGATTATCCATGATGTCGGTGTTTCAAGAGCAATCCAACAGCTGTCACACGAAGGCTTTTTCTTCTTGTATAGAGGAATCCTTCCTCCACTGTGTCAGAAATCCTTGAGTCTGTCACTGATGTTCGGTGTGTATGAGGAGTGTCGCATTCCAATGTTAAAAGCTAATGTACCGTGGTACATAGCAAACCCTTCAGCTGCCATTGTAGCTGGCACGTTCGAAGCCATATTGACTCCGTTTGAACGAGTGCAGACATTATTACAAGACAGGAGGTATCATCAACATTTCCAAAATATGAGGCATGCCTTTAGAATTCTTGGTGCTGAGTATGGCTTTAAAGAATATTATCGTGGTCTTACTCCAATACTCCTTCGGAATGGACCATCCAATGCTCTGTTTTTTTACTTAAGAGGGGAAGCCAAAGATCGCCTCCCAACTTCTGGACATTGGTGGGGGGAGATCACCAAAGATTTTTTTAGTGGTGCGGTTATAGGTGCATTTTTAAGTTCTGTCTTTTATCCTTGTAATGTATTAAAGTTTCATATGCAAAGTAGGCTAGGTATTCCATTTCAATCAATGTCAGAGGCATTCACAGACATTTACAATGAACGTAACCGCAGCATTTTAAAATTGTATAGAGGAGTTCAGATGAATTGTACACGTGCTTTCATAAGTTGGGGCGTTATCAATGTAGCGTATGAATGGAGTCGGACAGTACTGTACTAAGTGTTAGTATTTACATGTTATGCAACAATTTGATTTTAGTAGCTAGTCAATTGAGATCCAGTAATTGTTGTGATATAACTCTTAATTCATGTTGCTGTGCATGTGATATAATTGTTATTTATTTTTAATTGGAGTACTGGCCCGGTGTAGCATGCCTGTTATTGGTGAGAGAGCTTTCTCAAATTTTTATTATATGAAATGTAGGTCAAGGAAAAAAAAAAGCTGATTGTTTAGTTATTTTTATTTCTGACCTTCTCATGTTAATCGGTTTTGCCAATTATATGCCAATGTATCTTAATTGAAAGGGGATTATCTAGACCTTCCTCCTCCTTTACTTCTGAGGACACCCTGTGTTCACAGTGTTGCTGTCTGTACAGATATCCTTCAGCAATATCTACATAGTTCCTTTGTACACTTTTTCTTTCTTATACTTTACTCTGGAGTTGCTGCTGGCAGCACAAACCATTTAATATTATGTTTATAGTTTTGTGTTGTTACATGTTGTTGTCATTTTGAGTATTGAGTCAGGCTTTACTTTTTCCTCATCCAATTATTCTGTCAGCTTGTCATGATGATTGTGCAACAATTTGAGAGAAGAGCAAAGTTCATTCATTTTCAGCAAACTGCTGTGTCAGTTGCATTCCAGAAAGACAAGGTATTCCTCTTCTGTGTTTTGCCTAAGGCCCTGTGTTCATTAAAACCGTGTATTGATATTCCATTTCCTGTGTTTTGCCCTCTTTATTTGCAACAAACTACCACGCCCTTCTAGCATAAGGGAAATGCTTTCAGCGCTCAAAACTTCCATATACATAATCAATTTTACACACACTCCTACTGAAACTGAACAAGCAACCAACAGAAAATTCAGGAATATACCATTCAGGGAGAAAATTGACTTAAACACAAGCAACATCTGCATCAAAAAACAAAAAAGTTGTGTGTAAAAATAAAACGATTACACGAAAGATAAAAATGGGGGAGGGAAAGGTCAAAAACGCGCTTTGCTGGCATTCTGGTCTGGGCGGATGTGGCGATTGCACAAAGGAAATGTGTATCACTTTCTGGCTTCTTGGTGGTGTGTGGTATAGTCAGCGGCAAGACGGCACCCACCACCACCACCGCAACACCGAGACGCGGGCTCGGGGGCGGGGGCGGCCGGGGCGGAGGAGGCCTCTATTCTGGTCCCACCGGCGCTCGGCGGGGCAGCAGGCCGGGCCTGAGGGTGTCCGTCTCTGCGGTCCGAACACCTTATTATCCGCCCCTCTCTCTCCATCCTCCGCTCTGGCGATGCGAGCGACAGAGATGAGAGCCTTTTTCTCCTTTTTTTTTTTTTGAACGGCGCCCAGCGGCCGGCAGGGAGGGGGAGCGGGGGTGCGTGGTCCTCCCGAGGAGTACCGGGGCCGGGAGCGGGACTAGCAGTTCCGAAGGGCCGTTGCTGCTGGCGCTCGTCGGCAGCTCAGCCTCATCCCCCGTGTTCGGGACGCGCGGTCTTGGTCCTGCCCTGCCTTCGCCGTCGCCTCCGTCTCCGCCCGCACCACCGTCAGCACAGGCCAGCCGCGGCCGCACATGCCCGCCCCCGCCGACCGCAAGAAGCCCCCGCCCCCGTACCGCAGCCGCACCCTAGAGGGACCCGAGCCACCCGAACCTGCCGACAAGGTGAGAGTGAGGAAAAACCGCCATATCTAGAACCGGTATTTGAACCCGCGTGACACTCCTTTTACGAGTAGCCACATTCCGGTCCAGTGTTCAAATACCGGGCTGCAGTGCGCTCTGCGGCCGCGCGGCGGGCGGCGCCATGGAGGCGGCACTGGCGGTCCTGGCTACAGCATCCGGCCGGGATCTGATTGAGCCGGTTCCGTGGTTCCGTCCCCCTCGCAGTGTAAACGTTCCACATTTCGCGCTCCACAGGCCTGCCGCCTGCTGCCGCATGGCTGCCGCCTGCTCTGCTCGGGCTCAGATTGATGGGGTAGGCCGCGTGCGATAATTAAAGGTGACCGAGAGTGAAAGGTGGCTCGGATCGGATCGGAGATACCTGAGGTCCTGTCCTGAGGGACCTCCCCTCCCCTCCCCTCCCCTCTCCTCCCCTCCCCTCCCCTCCCCCCCCGGACCGGAAGTGTGGGGCTCGTGCCGGTGGACAGGCCGTCTGGTTCCCGTTTCCCCGGAACGCTGGGACGCATGATGTTTGTCTCTGGAGAGCTGTGTCTCAGACACTGCGTTGGCGGACCCCTACAGTAGAACCCTCCCCTTCCCCCCACCCCTCCACCACCTTCTATCGTACCATCAAGTAGTGCGTGCGCGCGCGCGCGTGTGTGTGTGTGTGTGTGTTTCGGTGTGTGCAGCGGTACAAACTCTAAAAATACCCCCGTATAAATACGGGCCCCGTTTTGCTACCTTATTTTCCCTCTTTCCTCCCTTCCTCCCCATCTGAATCTGATGTACGACGCGTGTATGACTTACTTTCCTCCCGCGTTAACAAACATAAGGTGTCGGTGTCATGTGTGTGTGTGTGTGCGCTGCAGGCGCCGTGCGGGTAGGCAGCCCGCTGCACACCCGTGCGCTGCGCGCTGCACGATTGCCTACCTCGCCGGGCGCTCTCCGCTCCGTCCCGTCCCGGCGGCAGCGGCGCGGCAAAACAAGCTGGCTAGCGGAGGGATTTCGCAAGCGTTTATCGCCTGCAGAGGCATCTGTCCCCCTTTTCCCGATATGACATCTCTCTCTCTCTCCCTCTTTCGCTCTCTCAGGCCATCCAGGCTGATGGACGAGCCAGGACCGGGTGACCAACCGTGTGTGTGTGTGTGTGTGTGTGTGTGTGTGTGTGTGTGTTTGTGTGTATGCGTGTGTGTGACGAGAGAGAGAGAGAGAGAGAGAGAGAGAGATAGGTGGGGGCGAAGGGTGCCGGGGGCTTTTGGCAAAGGTCCAGGTCTTGTCAGCGGCACTACAACACTGGGGCACGCGCTCTCACTCTCACGCTCATGCCAAAACCAAACGAGAGTGACGGAGAAGGAAAGCCCGCGCTGCTTCATTGTGTGTGTGTGTGTGTGTGTGTGTGTGTGTGTGTGTGTGTGTGTGTGTGTGTGTGTGTGTGTCAGAGGGGCGGAACCGTGCCTACCAAGCCCAGCCCGGCATGCCACTCACCCAGTCACTCATCCTAGTTGGGGGCCCGATATCGTCACAGGTTTGATACATCATTGTTCTTCTGGGCTCGCGATGTGGGGGGGGGGGGGCGCAGTAAATGGCCCATCCATGCCAAAGGCAATCTCAATCTGAATCCGAACAGCGGCATTGCGCACGGGGAATGTCCGGTATTTGAACCCTGTTGTCCTGCCGCCGCCCCCAGATGGCCACCGCCACCGCTGCCGCCCCCACTGCCGCCCCCGTCGCCGCCCCCGCCGAGGAGCTGACGGAGGCCGTGGAGAGGCCGCCACACCAGCCGCTGCCCCCGCTGGACCTCACCATGCCGCCGGAGGAGTTCTGGGTGTCGGACCTGCGTTGGCTCGTCCCCGGTCAGCTGTGTGTGGTGCGCGCGCCCAGGAACAAGGACCACATGGACGCGCTGGTGCGCGAGAATGTGCGGCATCTCGTCACGCTGTCCCCCGACGCCATGCCCAAGCCCGAGGACTTCCCCAAGTCCATCAAGTCCACCGTCATCCCCGTCGAGGAGTTCGACATGCCCACCGACGAGGCCGTGGACCAGTTCATCGAGCTGTGCGAGAGTGCGCAGAAGAAGAAGGAGGTGGGTGCCGTGCTGTTGCTTGACGGTCTCTCTGGGTCTCTCCGCCAGGGGCCCCTCGATCGTAATCATGATTTAAAATCATGCATGATTTTTTTCCCCCTGAAGATTTTTTGAACTTTTCCAAAATGATTTTTTACTGGGTTTTCTCTGACTTTTTCAATTTTTTGCTGAAATTTTCTGATCTTTTTCTGACTTTTTCATTTTTATGTTTTCTTTTGATTTTTTGCTGTTTTGTGTTCTGTCTGTCACAGCCGGTGTGCGTGCACTGCCGGCAGGGCCGTGGGCGCGCGGGCGCGTTCGCGGCGTGCTGGATGGTGCGCTTCCAGAACAAGACCCACGAGGCCGCCATCTCGGCCGTGCGCATGCTCAGGCCCGGCGCTCTGGAGACGCTCGGCCAGGAGCGCGCCGTCAAGCGGCTGTACGACCGCCTCAAGAAGAACCCCCCCAAGTAGAACCCCTCCCCCCTCACATCCTCATCGCCCGCGTCCTCCACGGCTGGCACCGATTCTGTCCCACAACTGTTCTAGTCACGTGGTCAAACATGCCCACCAACTACAATTTTAAAAAAAGGATATCACACTTTCAAATTTTTTGATAATGCGGGATTAACGGGACAGCTGGAATTTTTTGTTTTTAGCGCTCTCCCCTCCCTTTGCGTTCACTTTCTTTATTGTGGCGCATGGTTGTGATATAGTTGCATTTTTCATTTAGTGTGACTCATTCTACTCCTGAGATTTACGACAAAATTCGCTGTTTTCTGATCGAGCACGATCGAGCAACGCTAGCAGAAAACGTCCTTCGGGACGCCCTTGACGCGCCTTGGCACGAATACGCATCGCTCTACCCCCAGCAGTAAGTGACATCAGGGAATATTTTCGGAGATCATTCGGGCATTCTGTAACACGAGCAAAGTCATCGAGGGCTATACCAAGTTCTCGTTGGAAATCAGTCTGCGGCACGACAGCACGGACCCGAGTTCTCCTGTTGGCAATCTGTACCTACCTGCTTCTGAGCTCGTTCACTCCTCGCCACGCACTCAGCAGTCGGACACGGCAACGCACTGTACGATCATACTATATATCCAATAAAATACTATTTTACATAACCACAGAGCTATACGTTCTTTCACTACCCGTTTGCACTCTATTACACCAAGCCTCACAGCTCGATCACCCACCTTTTGAAAGAGTGGAATTGTTATTGTTTGACGAGTATTTTTTTTTCCTGATATGATGTTCTGTGTGTGTAATCCTCCGCATCTCTTCGGTCGTGTTAATTTTCCCGATCTGAAAGATATGTATTGATTTTGCATTCCTTGTCTTTTTTTGTACGCTATTTTTGTCAAATGTACAGTACCAATAAAACATTATATTGCGAATGCAGATATGAGGTCCTTGTAGTATTCTGTGATGTGTTATTTTGTCGTAAGGTACTAAGGGTAAAAATGTACCGAAAAGCAGATTATTTTTTTTTTTTTACAAAAAATAAGAAACTTTAATTTCTACTTTCTTTCACAAAAACAATAATAACACGAAAAACTTAACAAAACATATAAACAGTCGGTTTCTTTAGGCGGGCGAGCGAGGCAGGGGGAGGGACGTCTCAGGGTGGTCCCCTAGCATGCCTCGCTGGACTCCACGCGTTTGGCAGTGAGATCTGGCTCGTGACTAGTCCGGGTTCTGTCCTATTCCCAGCCGTGCTTCTCCTCTTGGTGCTGAGGGATGCAGACGTTTTTCCAGAGGGGCACCTGCACTGACTTCCACTCGGGCACCTGCTCCTCCTTGGTCTCGGGCTCCTGGTAGCTCTTCCACTCGTCCTTGAAGCTCTGCACCTTCTTGGTGATCCAGATGGTCTTCTTCTCCTTCTTCCAGATCTGCACCTTCTCCTCCTTGAACTCCTGGACCTTCTTGGTGACCCAGATCTGCTTCTTCTCCTTCCTCCAGATCTGGATCTTCTCCTCGTGGAAGTGCTCTTCCTTCTTGGTGATGTACTCGGTCTTGTGCTCGGTCTTCCAGATCTGCTTGTATTCGGGCTTCCAGATGAGCTTCTTCTGCGTCTTCTTGCCGTGGTGGTCGTCCCACTCGTCGTGCTCCACGGTCACCTTCCAGACGGGCACCCAGATCTTCTTCCAGGCGGGAACCTTGATCTCCTTGGTGATGGGGATCTTGATTTCCTTGTAGTAGGGCTTCTTGACGATCTTGTAGTCGGGCACTTCGATCTCCTTCCATGCGGGCATCTTAACCTCCTTCCAGACGGGCACCTTGATGGTCTTCCAGTCGGGCACCTCAATCTCCTTCTGGTCGGGCACCTGGATCTCGTTCCAGACGGGCACCTGGATCTTCTTCCACTTGGTCTTCAGCACCTGCTTCTTGACGGTCTTGTACTCCTGCTTCCACTCCGTCTTCCACTCGAGCTTCTTCTCCCACTTGCAGTGCTCGTGGTGCCCGCCCTCGCCGCCCTCGCCGCCCTCGCCGCCGCCCATGTCGTGGCCGCCGCTCAGCTCGAGGCCGTGGCCGCCTCCGAGTTCGAGGCCGTGTTCGTGGCCGCCGATGTCACCGCCGAGGCTGAGTCCGAGGTCCCCGCCGTGGACGAGGCCGTGGCTGGCCATCAGGTCCAGGAGGTGGCCGGAGGCGCCCTCCTCCTGCTCCTCGCCGCCGCCGTGCACCGACTTCCAGCCGCCCAGGTCCAGGTCGAGACTGCAACGCAACGCGATTGTTAGACCGAGGTTCGAATCCCGGCGCCGCGCCGCGCCTCGCCTTCATCCACACTCTCAAAAATGAATGCACGATTTAAGCATAAAATGCTCAAAGTCAAGCATATTTCATGCTTGAAACGCCAATAATCCCACACGCATATTATGCTTGATTGAAGCATATTATGCTTGATTGAGGGATACGATATGCTAGCCCCAAGAATACAATGCGTGCCTCAAGCATCATATGCTAGTGCCAAGCACACAGACGGTTGATGTACGCAGATGATTCTTAAATCAACAAAATCCCACAAGAATACAAAGATTCGCATCAAAATCGCTTCGAATCAAGCATTCATTTTTTGAGAGTGCACCACCACCTACCTCTTCTTGGGGCGGCCGGTGGCCTCCGCAGTTGCTGGCTCCAATCCCTCCAGGCCCGCGGCCTGCTGGCCGTTGACGCCGTCCTGGACGGTGTCAGCGGGGGCGGCGTGCCCCACGGGGACGGCGATCGCCGACACGCCCGCCACCACCGCCAAAGCCGCCTGCCGACCAAACAACAACCAAACCAAGTGTTAACATCGGAGATCATCACGACTCCTTCCAGGCTCGGCGTGACCATAATCCTGCACTCCCGCGTGTTACATAAGAGACGGAACTATTAGCGGAGTTTTGCGGGGCGAATTCGATCACGCGTCCAGGCCCCGCCACGCCCCGCCACGCCCCGCCACGCCCCGCCACGCCCCGCCACGCCCCGCCACGCCCCGCCACGCCCCGCTCAGCGAGTACGGAGAGAAGGGCGAGCAGGTGGAAGTGGTCACACACAGCTCCGCTGGCTCCGCTGGCTCTGCTGGCTACCCAGTGCACACGCTTCCAGGCGGATCGGTCGCAGAACCGCCTCCGCGGCGCCCCGAGGGGCTCCCGGCTCCCCGCTTTTGCGGTCGCATTGGCATAATAACAATAATAACAACAGCATACACTGGCGAGCGATGCCTGGCGATGCCTGGCCTCAGAGTGAAAGCTGCAACATTTGTAAGGGTTTCCAGTACGGTGGGCATGGCGCGGCACGGACAGCGCGATCGCAGCTTCGGTTCGGACCGTCACCCCGCACTGGACCAAAATCGGCAGCGGCAGCAGGGAAAGGCAGCAGGTGTGCACTGCAAAAATATACCTCGAAATTTTTCATACGTTTGTATGGCCCAGGCGGGCCCGGCCGAATCGCGATAGTGCCCCGCCCCTCCCCCAAAAAATTGCAGGTGTATAATCATCTTCCCGTTCCGATTTCCAAATCTTTCTCCCCCCCCCCTCTCTCTCTCTTTCTCTCTCTCTCTCTCTCTCTCTCTCTCTCTCTCTCTCTCTCTCACTCTCTCTTATGGGTCGCGAATGCGCGAATCAGAATCCCAACTGGAATGGTATGGAACCACCGGAAGGCGGCAATTATTGATCGATGTTCTCGTTTCGGGGAGCCCCTGCACTGTCTCTCACTTTTGGGAGGGGGGGGAGGCTAGAGATACGCAAGAAAAGAAGGCTGGACGCGCGCGCTGACCGGATAGGCAGGCAGGAGGACGGCCGCTGTTAAATCACCAGGAAACTGGACAGGGACTGGACAGAGACTGGACGGAGAGGGTTAGGCGGGGCCGCGCGTAGACTGGAGCCGGCTGGAGCGCGCTGGAGAAGCAGGCAGCCGTCGCGATGCGTACTCGATATGACGAGATTCGGACCCCAGCGGCGCGGCAGTCGTTTAAGTTTTACGATAACTCTCTGAGGAGCTGGAGCTGGAGCTGGAGCACTGGAGCCCCCCCCCCCCCCCCCCCCACCGCTCTGCAACAAGTGACACTGCCGACTACCTGCCGCCCGCGGGCTGCTGGCCGAGTGCAATATGCGTGAGGACGAAGCCGACACGAAGCGTGAGTGTGTGTGTGTGTGGACACGCACTGCTCCGGCCGCTTAACACGTCCCTAGCCATCAGACCGGTAGTCGATTTGAAAAAAACTAAAGAAAATTTACATGACGGATAAAACCATCTGTGAGAGAGTGAGATAGACAGAGACACAGAGAGAGAGAGAGAGAGAGAGAGAGAGAGAGAGAGAGAGAGAGAGAGAGACAGACAGACAGACAGACAGACAGACAGAGAGAGACAGAGACAGAAAGAGACAGAGACAGACAGACAGAGAGGGGAATACGGGGAGAGGCAGAGAGCGAGAAAGAGAGAGAGAGAGAGAGAGAGAGAGAGAGAGAGAGAGAGAGAGAGAGAGAGAGAGAGAGAGAGAGAGAGCCTGCGGCCTCCGCAGCCTCCCGTGTCGTTATTACGAAGAGGTGTTGCAGTGGCGTGGGTGGTGTGCGGCTGTAACGAACGGACCACCGCAGCTCTCGGGGGCCGCAAACACTAATGGCGGAAGGGAAGCGCGGCCAGCGGCAGCAGCGGCGGCCGGCCGCACAAGTCTCGTTACACACACGGCGTGCGCGTGGCGTCGCGTGCAGACGCGCGATATACGGCCGGAGTGATACCACCGTCTCTCTCTCTCTCTCTCTCTCTCTCTCTCTTTCCCTCCCCTGCCCTTTCGCCATCTCCCTCTCATTGTCTTCTCCTTTGGGGAAATAAAAGTAAGAAAAAAGCCTAGGGCCCGGGCCAGCACTCTTGGTTAGAACCTTCCTTTTGGTTTCCGATGCTCCGGGTTCAAATACTTTTTAAAAAAACTGTTTTTTAGAAAAACAAACAAATTGTGTACGAAATTTTGGGCCTGCTCTTACTCGCTGCTAAAATAATCGGTTTGTAAAACTAAGCAATCTAGGTGCGGGACGCGGTTCAGAGCACGAGGTAAAATCCGTATTACACGTGGACTATTTGAGAAACTTTCGGGCTTCCACAGCATCTACCACTAATGGATCCGAGAAAGAAAGTCGACACTGTCGTTGTCTCCGTCGCACTCACAAAGCACAAGGCACAAACACACACACACACACACACACACACACACACACACACACACGAAGGCACTGACCAGGAGCGGCCACGTCCACTTGCTCATGTTGGAGGCCGGAGAGGCTGAAGGGGCGGATCGCCAAGAACTGTGTCCTCGACGTCGGGGTGCGGCGCTTTTATACCGGGACCGTCCGGGCCAGAGCTCACCCCCCGCGGCCGCCGCCCGGCCACGCCCCACCACGCCCCGCCCCACCCTCCGCCGGGCCCCGCCCCCCACCCCGCTCCAGGCTCCGGGCTCCGGGCGGCGTTTTCCTCCGTCAAAAGCTCGCAACGGGAGGCGCCGCCGGCCGGCCGGCCGGCCAAGGGAAGGATACACGGGGGAGAAGACGGGGAACAAGAGGGAGGGCGGGGGGGAGAGGGGGTGCGATGATGACGCCCTTCTCTTCCGCACGTTCGGAGCAGCTGACCGCTCCGTTCACTCGGCCGGCTCAGCTGAGCTGCTCGCCGGGCTCGCCGGGCTCCATCCAGCAGCTTCCGGACGCTGAGCGGCACGCCGTGGCTGCATTCATGCTCTCCGTCCCGCCTGGTCCCGCCCGATGCGTGCACCATTGGTGCACCACCTCGCTCCCTGCGCTGCGCCGCTGCGCTCGCTCCGTATTTGTCGGGCTGCAGTCACCACATGGGCTGCCACAGGCAGGCGTGGCCGTGGCGGCTCTCCCCGCGGCTCTATCTCGCTGCTCCCAATTCATTACTATCATATCCCGGATGAAATGGATCATATATGGGATTTTATATGAATATTTATAATTATATATGATCATATCTAGGCGTCCATATATGACTGTATATAATTAGATATGATCATATTTGATCAGATATGGTTATATATAACTGCATACATGCTCATATATGATTTCATATATGACCATATATGTACTCATATATACACATATATGAATTTATATATGACTACATATATCTATTTATGGGGGCATATCTGACTACTAGTCACCTATATATGTGGTCATATGTGCCTCCATACATAGATATATATATAGTCATATAAAAATGCATATATGTGTATATATGAGTACGTATATGATCATATATGAAATCATATATGGGAATGTATGCAGTTATATATAACCATATCTGATTAAATATGATCATATCTAAGTCATATGGACGCCCAGATATGATCATATATAATTATATATATTCATATAAAATCCCATATATGATCCATTTCATCCGGGATCATTATTTCATATCCCTGTCACAAACGCCGGCGCGCCCTGCTCCCCAATCATCGATGATGCCGAGTGCGCGGTGCAGCCCCGGCTTCAAAATTATCGTGTCGACCGCTCCCTGTGAGGGTCGGGTGTAGGTCGGTGTTTTCTGCATGACCCCACGAAGGCGGCGGCGGCAGCGTCCGAAAAGTGCGTCCGAATTTTTACGAGCCAGAAGAGTGAACGACGTCGTCGTGTTGCGTCGCCGGTCGCCTGCGAGCGCCAGGGTAGGCCAGCCCGCACGACACGCGTGCGACGCAGAAGCCGGCGTTGCCTACCCGCCAGGCGCCGTACGCCACAAGACCGGCCACAAAGGTGCCTGATGATTCTGAGCAGATTTTGAGGGTGCCGCTGGGTGCTGGGTCACATTCTGGCCACGGGTTCAAATACCCGCTTTGCGGAGGTTAGTGTTTTCCCCCCAGCCTGGACAGCGCCGCGTCGCCGTCACAGGTCCGGCGGGGTGACGGGCCACTCCAGCCGGACTCCAGCTACAGCTCCGGCACTGGACACTGGACAGGTTAGCGGTGAGGCCACTCGCGGAACCGAGCGGCGGCAACATCATCAGTGGCAGCCTTAAAACCCCACAAAGCGCCACACACTTGCCAAACCGTCATAAAAAAAGGGACAATAATGTCCCGGATTTTTTTTCTCTCTGTATCTGCGCACCGCTAGCCGTCTAGGCCGGAGACGGGGACTGGGACACAGGCTCTGGGGCGGCCCGGTGGCGAAGTGTCATTAATTCCGTGAGTGAGTGAGTGAATGGCTATTATTGCCACCAGATCAGGTCGCGATGGGTTCAACTCCTTCGTTTCCCCACTCTCTCTCTCACTGGGACGGGTGGAGAAAGAAGGAAGACAGACTTGCAATTTTCTCTGCACAAACTACGCCTCACACACACACACACACACACACACACACACACACTGCGTCCGCATGCGGCACTATTGCCAACAGTTTGATTCACTCTAATCGCGTATAAGTGACCTCATTAACACACCGAGTAAAGCTGTTTTCTGAATTTCCGCGCAGACGGAAGCCTAGCCGGCGAGCTCAGCGAGCCAACAGCAAGGAGAGCGGTCGACCGCTGATCAGTCAGGCCATCAGTCATTCCGTCAGTCAGCCAGTAAGTCAGTAGGTAAGAAATTCAGTCAGTCAGTTCGTGAGTCAGTCTGTCAGTCAGTTCGTCAGGACAGAAAGGGCGGCAGCCGATCTCATTTCGCGGAGAGCGAGAGTTGCGGGCCGTGCGGGCCGAGTGCGGGAGTGGGAGAGAGAGAGAAAAGAGAGAGAAGAGAGAGAGAGAGAGAGAGAGAGAGAGAGAGAGAGAGAGAGAGAGAGAGAGAGAGAGAGAGAGAGAGAGAGAGACTGCGGGCGCGCACATTCTCTGCACGGGTTTCACTGTGGCCGCCCCGCCACGCTCCCATAAACGGGGCCCACATTCAAAAAGTGTATTACGTGCTTCGACATACGCAATTACAACTCTGGGAGCCGCCTCTGTGGGTCCGCCCGGGCCACCATAGGGGTACCACAACCAACAGCGACGGGGCTGCCATGTTGCTGCCATCACACGTGCAGCGCGGTGAAGCGGCCGGGTACCGCAGCACAGAGCACGCCAGCGACTCGGCACGCCACGTAGGTGGCTGCGAGCGCCCGGGGGGTAGGCAACACGCCAGCGCCCCGCTGCACACCGACGAGCAGCGGGTTGCCTCTCTGTCCGGGCCGCCTCTGCGGCGGGGGGGGGGGGGTAATCGCCCATCTTCGGGCTAAATGAGATGCGCCTAAAAAGTGCAGAACGTTGACGGTTTTTCCTCTGGAAGATTTTCCCCCCGTACTGATCGTACGCGCCCCGCTGGCAGGGGTGGTGCGCGGCCAGGCGAGGCCCGCATGGCGCACTGCCACAAGTAATGTGCCGTAATGCGCGTCATGTTCGCTCCGACCGGTGGTTGGCCGCCGAGAGGAGGTGTGTCCGAACCGGACCGGACTGGCCGGCCGGGTGCTTCGATTCAGGGCGCCACCGCCCACTGCTGTGCATGCTGCTGCTGCTGCTGCTGCTGCTGCTGCTGCTGCTGCTGCTGCTGCTGCTGCTGCTGCTGCTGCTGCTGCTGCTGCTGCTGCTGCTGCTGCTGCTGCTGCTGCTGCTGCTGCTGCCGCCGCTGCTGCAGCGGCGGCCACCGGTCACTCGCCGAGGCGTTGGTCGGACTTGGTGTGACTGGTCCATCCCCCGTGACGTAAGAATCACGAATCAGGAGGAGCCTGGAGCCTGGGGCGCTCGGTCGGATCGGCGGCAACATTTCCCGGTCTGGTGGCACCCGCCTCGCCTAGCCTCGGTTCGATCCCGGGTCGAGGCTGCCGACTTTGGGCGCTGCTACCGCGCTGCACCTGCCGGCAAAACAAACGGCCGGCGCGTGTCCGGCCAGCGGGCGTTAGCGGGAAATAAGCGGGCGTTAGCGGGGATACTCTCGCCATTAGCACCCGAGCCACGCACACTCGGTCCGGCCTAACGTCGGCCTACGGGCCGGACGCCGCCTCGGACGCCGGCGCCGCTGTTAGGCGGGACGGACCCAATAAAACGCCACGCCGGAGTACCGGTCAGCCATAAACCGACCGGCAAGCCATAGAAGCCGACAACGGCAACTACTGGGCTTGTTCCCTCCTCACTTCACAACACATTCACGTCAGACCATTATTATTGTTTTCTCCCTCCCTCCATATCCCTTCCCCCCCCCCCCTCCTCCGTCGTGGCAAATTTGAATACGCTTTCCGGAACGGTGCGGATTTGGAAAGAGGCGTTTTGTAACCCCGGCTGTGTCTACGATGTTGAGCGAAGGTAGAAATTTGGACAGGTTGAGAGTCCGGAGCAGCGAGCGGGATGAAAAATATATATCGCGTGCAGCACCAGATGAGGATGCGTGCTCGCTCCCGCGCGCGCGCGCGCGCGTGTGTGTGTGTGTGTGTGTGTGTGTGTGTGTGTGTGTGTGTGTGTGTGTGTGTGTGTGTGTTGGATCGGGTTACAAAGTGGATTTGGTTTCGGAGGTTCCGGGGTTGAATATCGCCCTCCTCGCGGGGTCGTGTCTCGGTTGGTACTCTCCTGGTGGACTCTCCCGAGTAGCAGCTCCCGAGGAGCGTGCTCTGACTCTCCTGCCTCCTGGCTTCGCTGCGGCCATAACCCTGCAGCGTGTTTCGTTTACCCCGCGAGGCAGAACACTGAATAATGTATAACAGCCGGGCCAAGAGCATTGCCGACCGTCTCGGCTTATCTCGCTGTCCCTCTCGCTCCAACGCGCCCGGCGCCGAGTCCTCCGGGGAGTGCGAGTGAGACAGAGAGCGCCGCGTCTTCCGTAAGGTTGACGGACCGCCTTTGGTGGCCGGCGGCTGCTGGCCGGCGATCACCTTGTTTGTTACGGCGCGTCCTAACCGAGAGGGACTCCGGCGGCGATTGCGTCCTGTTGCCGCTCCCTGTCTCCATCTCTCTCTCTCGCACACGCACCCTCCTCTCTCTTTCTCTCTCCCTCGGGGCTGGCGCCATACCGCGGCCGGCGGTGGCGATCGGTGGGAGACAACAGACCGTTTGAAGGTGTCGTCACCAGCGAGGATGAGTGACCCGGCTGCGGCAGCCGGCATGGTCCGGCTCAGCTGGCCTGGCGTCCGGCGCCGACCGGTAGCAGTGGGCAGCAGTGCCAGCCGCCACCCGTTGGACCCGCGACCTGACCCGACCCCACCCGACCCCACCCGACCCCACCCGACCCCACCCGACCCCACCCGACCCCACCCCACCGGCCGCGGCCGCCACACCCCGCCGCTCCCATCCTTTCCCTTTCCCTCCGAGCGTTAGTCAGTCGTCGTACGCGTGAAGCGGAAAAGGGGAATAGGTCAAACTTCTCCCGAAATCGAGCCTTTTGTTGGAATCGTGTTGTTCTCTTTATGGCACACCGTCCAATTAAGCCCGCATGTTCTGTTGCACTTAGTGCCTAAATGCGCATGGAAACGGGGGTTAAGCAACTTATCTCCTAATCCTGAAATCACATTTTACGTGGACTTACATCTAGAGAGAAAGCATGCATGTGGGAATAAGTTTGACTTGTTTCCGCGAATAAGTATCTGGATCCCACCTCAGGGCTGCCGTCACACAAAGTGGCACAACTTGTATAAACTCCACAATGGACGATATGCTGACATGTCCTTGTCAAAATTTCCTAATGAGAGATAAGTTGATGTAGCTCTTTTAATGGCGGTATCCATGGAGTTAACTCCACCTTACTCCTAGGGTGGTAAGTGAGTAGAATAAGAGATAAGACATTTATTTGGCTTTCACTGCGGATCTGCGTACACACTGCAAGATGTCTGCCGATGCTTTGGGCTCCTATGGAGTTCTGGTATAGTAAAAAGAACAATGCCCAAATCGTCGTTTGGCTCTCCTGAAAAATTTGGTTTTCTGACTCACGCTCTTTTACCGCTTCACGCGTCGTTTCAGAATCGAAGGGGCGATTTCGTATGTGTTTTTGTGTGAGTGAGTGTGCGAGTGTGTGTGTGGATGTGGTGGCGCGTGCGCGAGCGCGGACCACATAAGAAGGCTTTGACCGACCGACCGGCGTGAGCGGATAAGGCTGCGCCGGGATGTCTCAATCCGCCTGCATTTGGGAACGTTACGATCGTTACTAGCGGGCCACGGCGGCGCGGCGCACAGAGCACGGCAACAGCAGGTTCACTGCTCCTGGGCCGGCATCCTGCAGGCCGGGCGAGCCGGCGGGCAGCGGGGCTGTGGCTGAGCTGGTTACCCGGGCATTACCCGGGGGTTACCCTCGCTGCCGGGGGCCGGCTCGCCGCGGGTACCCTGGTGAGCAGGGTGCACCGGCTGAGACAGTCTTGTCACTGTTGCAGTCAGGCTGTCACACACACACACACACACACACACACACGCGCGCGCATACGCACACACAGACAGACAGACAGACATACACACACAGCAAATTGTGTTCTCGATCCCGGAAAAACCAAGAGCATTTGCACTGAATCTAGTAACAGAACATTTTGCGAGATTCAATGCAAATGCTTTTGATTTTTCCGGGATCGAGAACACAATTTTCTGGGTGCATGAGACACACATAGGCGCCAAAAGGAGGCGCCGAGAACGTGTGAAGTGTCTTATTCACTTTTTTTTAAAGTGCTAGAACGTGCAATGAACACTGTTACTCATGTGTTCTGTTTTATTATCAAACGACTTGGTCAATTATAGTCAGAAGTAAAGATTGTAAAATTGCCATTGTTATTATATTCTTTGCGTTTCCACAAAAATTTCATATTATTTCCGTCGATTTTCGAAAAAACGGGGGGAGGGGGGCGTCGATCTCATGGCCTCTGCCCCCCCCTCCCCCTGACTGCAAAACGTTCCTACGCCCATGGACACACACGCACAGGCGTGATACATACGCGGGCACACGCGCCTAGTCAGGGCGCAGACATGAGCCCGAAACACGCGAACGCAACTCGTCGCCAATTGAGTAGGTAGTGTGGACAACATGCGGTTTAAAGGTCCGGTTTATCCACTTGCTTAGCATTGATTAAGTAACCGAGGATACTTTTTTTGTACGTTGCGATTACGATCAAATTTGTTCATGGAAACGGGAGTAGGGGACGCCCCCTTCGAAAGTCACGTGATGTACTTGTACTCGACAGTGTGTGTATGTGTGTGTGTGTGTGTGTGTGTGTGTGTGTGCGCCAAGGCGTGCGGAATGCGTGGGATTCAGCCCCGAGTCACATGCCTATCCATCACGCAGGAAGCGTTTGTTCCGTACGGACAAAAAAAAAAGGCCTCTTACGCTTCCAATCGTTTTCTGCAGTTTTCTGAGAACAAAACGAAGCTTTATCGTCGTACTAGTACGCGTGCGACCCGGGGCCCACGTCCGTGTCCTTTTTATTTTTAATTGCCGTACCGCACGGATTTTAACATGAGTGAAGCCAGCCATTGGAGACACCAGTCCAGGACACACCGGCACCATGCCGGCACGCAGCAGGCACACCTCGCCCTGCCCTTCGCACCCATCGGGAGGATTGATTTTTATATATTCGAAACGCGTTTCCCCACGTCACCGCGCGTCCGCTATCCGGCCTCGCAACTTAGCGGAGAGGTTTTATTTGCCGCTTCTACTTTCTCTGCATTAATTCCCGACTCCGCAAATGAACTGGAGGCCGGGCCGGCCCCGTGGGGCCCCCTGCTGGAGTCCTGGAGGCGCCTGGAGCAGGCGCCTGCAGACCTCTGCCTGGATGCGGGCGGACGAGCCCGGGCACCCGGAGGCTGGAGGGTGCGAGCAGGCGAGCATCTTATCGTGCGCCTTGTTGGAGCCCAACTCAGAGCGAGGTCGGCCAAGGAAATGAAACAGGTAAGAATGAGACGGGGTAACCTGGATACTCCGAAACTAGACAATATCCGAATAACGATCTGACTTACTCGATTTCGTGGTTTCCCGGGTTCAACTACCGCGGCTCTGGACTGCACTCACCCCGCGAAGGCGTTAAAACAAAACTGCTGATGATGCTTTTATTTTTGTTACCAAACGACCCCATCGCCTCTGGAATTTCCCCCCGCGTAACAAGTAACTAGCGACCGGCAGGCGGGCGCGGAAGGCTGTGCTCTGTGCTCTGTGCTCTGTGCTCTGTGCGCTGTGCTCTGTGCTCTGTGCGCTGTGCTCTGTGCTCTGTGCGCTGTGCTATATGCTCTGTGCGCTGTGCTCTGTGCTCTGTGCTCTGTGCGCTGTGCTCTGTGCTCTGTGCGCTGTGCTCTGTGCTCTGTGCGCTGTGCTCTGTGCTCTGTGCTCTGTGCTCTGTGCTCTGTGCTCTGTGCTCTGTGCGCTGTGCTCTGTGCTGTCGGGTGGTCGAGTGGTTCTGCTCAGTGATCGTTTGACGAAGTGGCGCTGCAGAAAACGCACGCGGGCTGACATGAGCGAGCTGCCCGCACTTCTGCTGGCATTTCCTCTCTCTCCCTCTCTCTCCCTCTCTCTCCCTCATCTGTCCCTCCCTCTCTCTCTCTCTCTCTCTCTCTCTCTCTCTCTCTCTCTCTCTCTCTCTCTCTCTCTCTCTCTCTCTCTCTCTCTCTCTCTCTCTCTCTCTCTCTCTCTCCCCCTCTCTCTGCCTCTCTCTCTTTCTCCCCCCCCCCTCTCTCTCTCTCTCCTCTCTCTCTCTCTCTCCCTCGTCTGGTGTCCGCCATTCCTCCTCATTCCTACACTTACACCCCCCCCCCTCCCCCCGCTTCTCTCTGTCTATTACGTGAGGTGGAAAGAGGCAACCCTCCCCCACAATTATTGAACACTTACATTGCTGAGCATAATTACACCCCATACCTGTCGCCACCTACCTCTGCATCCTATTTCAGAAATGGAGGTACCTTTTTGCCTCCATTCTCGAGTTTGAGCGGTGGAGTACCCAGTAGTACACCACTACATCGCACCCGCACCGTTTCTATTACTGTAACACATCATCTGTGGGTTGGGTTGTTTCGCACGCGCGCATGAACTCCAAAAGAGTTGGTACGACTCATAAATTAATTGGGGCGACCGCGGAGCAGTAAGTTTCTCGCCGTGAGAGACAAACCGCGTATGCGAAGCACTTCGGGCAACCCGGAAATGTAGGCAACCGGCGCGTAATGTTTCCACCTGTAAGTAGCCAAAAAGTGGGACATTGCCCCCCCCCCCCCCGGCCTCCAAGCCGGTCCTCTGGATTCGCCACTGGACTAAAATCGGTTTCCTGACATATCCTTAGCACCTCCGCCCAGACAGTACGCAAAGACGAGAATTTAGGAACGGAAACACGGCGATGCGTCCTCAGAACAAAGCGCTATCTCCACGCGCGACGCTCAACGAAGCGCGAAGTCTTTTAGGGTTGCGTCAACAAGGTCCGATGTCTCCTCGGGCTGCTCCTCGCCCTTCACCTGTGTTCGGATGGTGAGGGGCGAGGAGGAGCCTGAAGAGACATCGGACATTGTTGACGCAACCCCAAAAGACTTCGCGCTTCGTTGAGCGTCGCGCGTGGAGATAGCGCTTTGTTCTGAGGACGCATCGGCAGGCGCTACAGGTGAGTGCTGGGCCTGACGAGCACGGGCCGTCGGGCCGGGCAGGGCCAGGCAGGGCCGGGCAGGGCGTGTCGGATGGGTTGCCTGCGTTGCGGCTGACGCCCCGAGCGCACGGCCGCGGCCCCCCTGCGCAGCCCTGCGCCGCGAAGGCAGGCAACACATTTGGTCTCCGCAGCGACTCCCGGCAGGCCCCGGCCCTCCCATAGCCCCAGCCCCAGCACCACATCCCCAGCCGCTGGGCCGGCTCCAAAAACCGCGAACGTGTGTCGTGTTTATTTTGTATCGGGGAATCGGGTCAGTGAGTCCAACACTTTCGTTATTGTTACGGCGCGGAGGGAATTGATCGCCATTCTCTCTCTCTCTCTCTCTCTCTCTCTCTCTCTCTCTCTCTCTCTCTCTCTCTCTCTCTCTCTCTCTCTCTCTCTCTCTCTCTCTCTCTCTCTCTCTCTCTCTCTCTCTCTCTCTCTCCCTCCCTCCCTCCCTCCCTCCCTCCCTCCCTATACCTTTCTTTCTTTGCGCAAACGTAGATGTTTCGCAGCATTCAGTGTCTGAAGATTGTTGCAGCAGCAACGTCTATAAGCATCGCACGGGATTTTTGTTTTGTTTTTCTTTTACCGCGTGGCAGCACTGCGACTGCAGCAGCCGCCTTCATTCTTTTGCCCAGCCTGGGTGCAGTTTTCCCCCCGCCCACAGCAGCCGCCAGTCGCTGCCAGCAGGGCGTCACCGCGGACATCACTCCCTGCTTGTCGTCCTCGGGCAACGCACGGAACGACTCCGCTACATCCCATTGTGTGTCAGGTCAGCTGGGTCAGGTCCGGTCCGGGGCCGATGGCCAAACGCCGAATGAATGAATGAATGAATGAATGAATGAATGAATCGCCGCACCAGACTACGTAATGAATGGGAGGAAAGTAGCGATGGCGTTGCTGTACCCACCTGGTGTACAGAGCGCACGGGTGTGTGGACGCATGTGCGCGCGTGGCCGTGGGCATAGCCGAGCCATGGCGGTATATTTCGAGTGTCTGTGTTTGGCAGGCTGCCGGGGCGTTCAAACGAGGTGCATGCGCGGGAGAGGGGGGGGGGCGGTAGTGAAAACTTTCATCTGGTCAGTCTCGGCAGTGCAAAAGGCGTTCATGTGCAAAGCAGTTTGCAAAAAGTAAAAACGGTGATTTCATTTTTTATTATTATTATTTCGATAAATAGCATCACGCCGTCAACAAGTAGAGAGCGACACAAGAGGTCCGAAATCCGGTGGCACTTTGCGTCTGATCACAGGGTTACTGGACTCGCTCCCGTCCTCAGCGAACAGGAGCTGTCCTTAAGATGGGACAGTTCCGGAAGGCAACACTCAACACACAACAACAACAACAACAACAACAACAAACGAACAGTATGTACAAACAGTGAGCAAATATTCTCCGTCCAGGCAGCGCATCACGGGAGCGTTCGCTTGCTGTGGAACGTACACCCGCTCCAGATGGCGACAGCAGAACCACCTGGCTTATAAATCTAGTTCATAAATAAATGTGCAGTCTCACTTTTCAATCCGTCAACTACCCGACAGTGACGATCGCAACAAAACGAAAATGCCTTTTCTCGGCAGTCTTCGAAACCTCTGGTCTACCAGACGGCGTCCGCCTTAATAGGGACGCACGTCTCCTCCCAGGTGGGCACCTTGACCTTCTTCCACTCGGGGACGTGCGCGTCCTCGACGTCGGGCACGGACACCATCTGCCATTCCTCCTTGACGTCCAGCACCTTCTTGTTCTCCCACACGACCTCCTTCTTGCTCTCCCAGACGGGCACCTTCTCGTCCTGCCACTCCTGCACTGTCTTGGGCACCCACACCTGCTTCTTCTCCGTCTTCCACACCTTGACCAGCTCGTCCTTGGTCTCCTTCTTCTTCTCCGTCTTGTACTCGGTCTTGGTGTCCGTCTTCCAGACCTTCTTGTACTGCGTCTTCCAGACCAGCTTCTTGCTCTTGACCTCACCCTTGCCGTTGTCCCCGCCCCACCCGTCCTCGTGCTCCACCGTGATCTTCCACACGGGCACCGCCACCTTCTTGTACACGGGGTACTTGGTCTCCTTGTGCACCGGAATCTCCACGTCCTTCCAGTACGACTTTTTGACCGTCTTCACGTCGGGTACCTGAACTTCCTTCCAGATGGGCACCTGGATCTCCTTGCTCACGGCCTTCTTGACCGTCTTGAAACCCGGAACCTTGACCTCCTTCTCGATGGGCACCTTGACCTCCTTCTCGTACGGGACCTGCACCTTCTTCCACTCGGTGCGGAAGGTGGGCTTCTTCTCCGTCCTCCAGTCCTGCTTCCACTCCTCCTTCCAGACGAGCTTCTTCTGCCACTTGCAGGGGCCGCCGTGGCCCTGGCCGTGGCCGTGGGACTGGGCCGATGTCCTCCAGGGCGCTGCTGCTGAAGTCGCTGGCCGACGCCTCCACGCCGCCGCGGCCCACGTCGTCGTCGTCGTCCTCGTCCTCGAAGGAAGCGTCCGCGTCGCGTCCGGTGATGCCGATGTCCGCGTCGTGGGGGTTGTCCCTGACGCGCGGGGGGCCGCGGCCGAAGCCCCCGCCATGAAGGCCGCCGAGGCCGCCGCCGTGGTGGCTCCCGACAGCGACAGTTATGGCCGACCAGCCGTTCGACCCCAGCGCCCCGTCAATGCTGAGAACAGAAAATGCGTGGAGTGCAGTGTGACGTAACGTATGTGGACGGCGACGCGCCCAGCGAAAGCAGGCGGCGGGCGTGAGGCGGGCGTGCCGAGAGCACCTTTGAAAGATATTGTTTTTGCTGAGTCATAAATTTTTTGCTCACTCAGCGAAATTTTTTGTTTGGGTTAGCGAATTCTTCGCTGGATCAGCGAAAAAATCCGGATACAAATATTTAGCGAACATTTTTTTCCCGTGAGGTTACTTGTGCACCGAGAAAAATGGTTTGAACTGAGATTCGAAATTCTGGGTGTGGGCATCAAAGTGTGTTCTATCCGTGCCGCATTAGTCAAAGTTTCGGGTTAGCCAGTCCAAAGTTCTGGGATGAGTAACGAAACAGTTCGACTTCAGCTCAAATGCGGAACGGATAGAACGCACTTAAATGGTCTGTATTGAACATTCCCATGACTGTGGCTCGGCTCACCTCTTCTTGGGCCTGTCCTGCCCTTGCCCTGCGGTCTCTGCCTGCGCCTGTCCCTCCGGCCCCTGCTGTGGCTGCGGGCTCTGTGTCTCCACGGCCACGGGCCCGCAGACGCCCGGCCGGCGCGACAGCACCACCGCCAGCACCGCCTGCAGGAGGACAAACAAAATACAGATTAATCTGTGAACAAATTACAGGAACGGTCGAGGGTATTTGAACCGTCGACTGTCGTCGCCGTAGGCGAGCGTGTCCGGGGCCGGGGCCGGGCTGGGCCGGGCTGGGCCGGGCTGGGCTGGGCTGGGCAGGCGTGGCGGTTTAGTTCCTTCACCCCCTCGGCAGTTGCAGCTGCAACGGCTGCATGGAAAGCTGAGTGGCCCGCCCGCCCGCCCTGGAGCGCAACATGCTTCGCCAACAGCAGCGACAGCAACAACAACAACAACATCAACAGCACGAGCAAGTGGCCAGCCCAGGCCAGGCGGCTAGCTGCACCCGCTGCCGCTGCACTCTGCACCTGCATGATCTTAGACCGGCAACGCTTCGCCCCCCCCCCCCCCCCCCCCCGCCCCCCCCCCCCCCCTGCCCGGCCCGCCTCCCGGCGCCCGCACCGGTTGCACGCCGTTAGCGTCGCACAATAATATGACGCCGGTCCTGGAAAGTGATCTGGTTACGGCGCTAGGCCGCGGCGGCTGCTGATTATCTGTTATTATCACACGGACGTTATTCGCAGGGCGGGGCGCTCACCTCCCGTGAGAAAACCACTCTGGTCGCGTGCGGTTAGCTTTGACAAAGAAATGCGCGGGTTTCGGGTTTGGTTCGAGGGGGGGGGGGGAAGGAGACGTGGGCTTAGTTCAGTTAATTACAGGGCAGAAGAAGGCGAGATCTGGCGCGATTTCGGGGAGAAAACGCGAGGAGACTCAAGTTCGCTCAGCTTGACACGCGACAGGACTGGACGGAAGCTAGACGGAAGGGTCCAGAGGGCCGACCAGGCCGGCAGCAGGGCAAGAAGCCCGAGGAGATGCGGCTGGGAATAAGAATCCTGAAAGGGCGAACTGACAGGATATGAAAATGCCGATGTCCCGCTGGACATCTGAGGAGACTTCCGAAAATACAGCAGGCAATTCTGGTGCTCCATTCCCTCCATTCTAGCCATGATCGACTCTGTGCGGCCGCGGTCGGACACGCACTTCCCTCATCCGGCCGCGGCCCTCTATTCCTGCTCCTGCTGTCTGCCCCAAAACCCACAATTTCTCCTCTTGCATTTCATTTCCACGGCTCTTTCGCTTTCAACGGGACGGCCCAGCAAATGCGGCGCGCGAGCTGCGCTCCGGGGCATGGAGAAGGCGGTGAACTGGCCGCCCCCTCCCCCCCCCCTTTCCGCCAAGCCAAGCCACAGGTTGCCTCTAGAAATCCTAGCCTACCGAGGGGGTCGGAAGTGGTGTTCAGGGCAGTGCCACTGACTGCAAAATTAATGGCATGTTCCCTTGGAAAAAAAAACAGTAACACTAAAACAAGATGACGTAACGTGAAAGCAGATGATTGGCACGGCGACATTCCCGACGACCGCGTGTGGCATACAGTCCACACCAAACCATACCGATCAAACTCAAGCTCTCACTTCTTGCACATTACGCAGTTCATGGGATGGGTGCAACGTGCAACAAAGACCCCTTGTTTATATGACCGGGCGCACGCTCAGTGAGGACTCGTGGAATGGACCCGCCATCGGCCGCTAAGGCAACGTCACCACAAGGTGACACTTAACAAATCCTCGTTTGCTATTGGCTACGGGACGGGGCCGCGCGCCAACCACGCAGCTCGCCCGGCGGAGGCAGGGCCTTTTAGAAATGTGCTGTAGGCAGATGCTCCAATATTGAACGAAGATGGCCGGGAACAGGGAACACGAGAAATAATGCCCATCTAACTGTGAATACAGCAACAATTATTTGAAATTGGAATTACGAAAATTTGATTAGCGCCCCAAACAAAAAATAGACGTCTAATAGACTTCTACTGGACGTCTACGACCATGTAGTGGTCGTTCGAGGGTTTCTTGACACCCTTTTTAACACATTTAGTACTTGCATGTACACGGTAGCTCAAGGAAACTTTCGGAACTCCCGGGAGACGTTGCGGTTTGCCAGTTTGGATAAAACGTCTATTGCCGTGCAGTCAGCCAGGCTACATGCTCCACACGCCCTGGTCTGGTGTGTGCGGTGCCAGCGTGAGGGTGCCAGCGGGACACAGCGGCGGTGCCAGCAACACTTTCCGAGCAAATGGCGAGATAGTCACAGACAAGTCGGGGACGGCAAAAAAAAAAAAAAAAAAAAAAAAAAATAATTGGTCAGAGCAGTTGCCAAAATACCAGGCAATTTGGTGTCTTCGTGTCACACATTGCTCAATTTTGGTCCGAACGGAACACGGTTTGGTTTTTATTATAACGTCGGACTAGGTCCTGGACTTGATCCCTTCAATATTTAGAGCCCATGCTTCATGAGCAGTTTGCCCCGTAAGAAGAACAGAAGGAAGACGGTGGCGGAGCGTAAGCACGGACCCAAAACAACAAAGCAAACGACGCCAACATAAAAGTAGCGTAAAGATTTTGGTTTTCACTTCACGGCATCAGTAACCGACCTTAAGGTCGCTGCTGCTACCAATTTTAACTGATCGAGGGATTGCTACAATATTTGGAACACTTTACAACTAGAGAACTAATCCTGGATTAAAAATGTTACAACACAGGGCCAGCTTGAAGACTGTGTGTAACTTCCGTGACACATGTCTGTTAGAAGTTCCCATTAGAAGAACACGGAAAATTTGAGAATTCTTCTAGCTCGCGTACTATAATCGTGGGAGCTTGACCATTCACTGAATGCTGAGTGTTGGAAACCATCTCCGTCCACCGACACAAAAAACAACAACATTATTTTCGATTATTTTTATAATTTTATGTCGAGGAGTTCAAAAATGCCCGATATTTTAGCAACTGCTCATTTAGAAACACAAAAAAAATAAAAGCATAAAAATTCCCATCTATACAAGCCGAAATTTAAGCTGTGGTCCAGACCATGGACTTGATTGAAAACATTCACGTCTAGGTACGTTTTTTCGATTTTTTTATAGGTCCAACTAGACTTGATTGAAGAAAACATTCGTGGGGGTGCAGCATCCATGATGAAGTCGGTGAAGACGTCGGCCCGGGACGAGCACAGAGTTAGCACCGCGATGGAATCCAGCTTGTCTTGTAGTGGGCACGCACACACACGAAAACACACGCACACACGGTCACACACACACTAGCACGTCACAGAGGCACTGACCAGGAGGCAGCACGACCGCGCTCGCATCTCGGGCTGAGAGGCTGTGTATCCGTCACGGCTCACAGAATCGCAATGGCTCCCCTCCCGCGGACCGCGCGTCTTATACCGTCCCCTCCCTCTGGAGATCCCCCTGGAGCCCCCCCTGGAGGCTGCGCTGGACCAGGGGAGGGGTGGGGCGGGGCCGCCGCTGGGGGCTGGGGTTACGTGCAGTGACTCGGAAAAATTATATCAGAGCGATGACTTCTTCTGACAAATCGATGTAGCTGAAATTTCAGGCACTTTTCTCCCGGCTAGAATTTGGCCGCAAAACGGTCGAGTGTAGTACTGAACTAATTCACAAACCACGGGACCTTTCTTCGAGTCCTAGTGCGGCATGTGAGAGGGCGGTGAAACACTGCCGTTGGCGGGGGCTCTGGGACTGATGTCAGCTCGGCGGGTTCCATTTACATTCCCACGGACGCTTCCATGCGCTCTACGCTCTATCCACCCCCACGCGTTTTTTTTTTTTTCGCGTCCATCAGCGAATCGATTTACTCCTCTCGATTACGTCGTGTCACGTGGTTCCTTCCTGAACTGACGCAACGCGTCCATGCGCTGCTATGCGCTCTGCCACCGCCAGGCCAGATAGCTTACTTCGATAAGAGCGGCGTTGCCAAAAATCCATCTTCCACCTCCATCTGCCATCTGGCAGAGGAGGCGCGACCGCTAGTGTCACCCTGTTAGAAAAAAAGATATTCGAATGATGCTGACAAGTTTTAAACAGTTTGGTTCTCTAAATTTTAAAATAACTTCGAGCCACTCCAAAATGGCTCGAACCATGAAAGAATAAGTTTTTGCCATGAATGCGGTCCAGCCATTTTCAATCAAGCCCAGTCAAAACTGAAAAAAAGGCCGCTTTAAGATTTAGTCACGCGGGCATTTACAAGTGTCAGCAACGCCTGCTGCTAATTCACAGTTTTATTATTAACAGTGACAAAGTGCCTGACAATCAGACATTTCTTCACTGCAGCCCGGTCGTGTGATTGCAGCCCACGGCGCGCACTCGGGCTGCACTTGCCAAAGAATGGCAATCATTATTCGGCGCGAGCGAATATAAAACTAGGAAAAACAACACAAAGGGAAGGCGGGGGGACAAAGGGAGAAAATCTACAGAGCGGCGATCGCATGCGGATTGACGACGAATAATGCTGTTGTGGGCAATCCATCGTAAATACAAATGCCGCTGCCATATTGCCTCTCGCAGCTGCTCGGACACGAGCCGAGAAGTGAGAGTTGCAGGATTACGAAGCGGGGCGCCTGCGAGGCTCGGGGTAGGCAGTCCCGCACGCCCCGCGTGCTCGGCGGGCTGGCCTACCCCGCACGGCGGCCCCACCGCCTCATCTCTCACATTACACGCGCCTACACGGTGCCAAACACAACACTCTACTCCTCGAACAGGTAATTTTGCTCGCTGCTTTGCCGCGCTCGTCTCCGTGAAACCGAAGCCTAACTTGCTGTCCGTCACGTCCGGACGAGTTTTGAGCGTCGTTAATGACCGCGGCGCTGGCGAGGTTGGCACTCCTTCCTGAGCTCCCGCGCGATGGTCGCGATATACTACAAGCCGCCATACACCGGCGTTTAATTTTGTGTTCACCAAGATGATTGGGTCTGCTGAAGCAGCAGAATTATTACGACCTGGCTATGACCACGTCTCAACACGTCGCAGAGATCGGCTGGTGGCGACATTGGAGTCACAGTTGTTTCCAGACCAAGACACCATCTCCTTCTGTATTGTCACACGGACATGCGAACCCACCCATGCATGCTCTCTTTCTGGTCGTCTCCCTCCCTTCTCTCCCTCCTTTCTTCCACAAAAGCGGCCATGCTCTTTCTCTCTCTCTCTCGCTCTCTCTCTCTCTCTCTCTCTCTCTCTCTCTCTCTCTCTCTCTCTCTCTCTCTCTCTCTCTCTCTCTCTCTCTCTCTCTCTCTCTCTCTCTCTTTGTATTACCGGTACTAATGTTTTCTGTCTATTATTACTGAACTGTTTTTCTAATGACTACTGCCCTGGCGAAAACGGAAACTCTCGCCGAGGACATATTGAAGGCGTATGAGGGCGTTTGAGGGCGTTGTGAAGGCGTTGTGAAGGCGGAACTGAAACACCTTTAGACCACAACGTCCAAGAATGCCTTTGATAACACCTTTCTAGGGCGTTATATCTACGCTGAACGGAGGCGTTATATCTACGCTGAACGAAGGCGTTGCTGGACGTTTTCCGCGAGGGTGTTTAAAGAAAACGCCAAAACTCCTTCCCGAGGCGTTAGCAGAGCGTGAACTCCGCTCTCGATTTTCGCCAGGGTGCATACACTACACTACAAACATGTACACTAACGACACTCAAAGTCTTATGTACTATTATGTAATGAATTCAAATTCTCTCTCAGCTTTGAACCTGGTGTACCGCATCCGAGGGGGGGGGGGGGGACTCGTATAATACTCCGTTCCGTACACGGCTAATACCTCTTATAAAACCTATAATACTCATAATATAATACTTTATTTGGTTGCCCGACGCTTAGAAGCTACGCAATTTCCTTTTAAAAAAATGGTAATTCGTGAATATTATGAGAACGACGAGAGGCATTAGCTTGTGTGGATACCCTAGGCCAACTACCAAACCAAGAGCCTTTTCGTTAGAGACGGCCAGGTAACCGAAACAATGCAATTCCAGCAGTGAAAATTTTCCTCGTAATACTTTATAGTACTGACTAATACTTTATAATACTGACTAATACTTTATAATGCGTATAATTCCTTATGATACTTCATAATACCTTAGAGTACCTATATTACTTATAATCCCTCATAATATGAAACTCCGTACACGGTCCAGGCAAGGCGGTCCCCTTCGACCGCATCCCCTGTTCACTCTCACTGGGTGGCTGGGCTGGGGCTGGGCTGGGATTGGACTCCGGTCCGGTATGCCGTGGCCCGTCTTTGGCTACCCTAGCATTTGGTCGCCTGCCAATCGCTGCCAGTCTGGCAGCCGCACTGCAGCCGTCTCTCTCGGTCTGCCTCTCGGTCTCAGCGGGCGTACGTCTCTCTGTCTATCCGTCCACGGCCCTCCGCCTCTATATCCCCCGCGTTATTTCGATCGCGTCTCACGGTTTCTCACGCGTGTGTCAGGCACCTTTCTCGCCCAGTACACACCATCGGCGTGCTCCGAGACACGCCCCGGTCCGTGGGCTCACACCTGGCAGCGCGCCGTGTGGTCCGTGGTACAAATACCGGCAACGGTTTTTACGTTTCTTTCTCGGATTTGGCTGGGCGGGCCTGTCAGCGCCACGCGACGTTTTCTTCTCTTTGGGGAAAAAAAAATGTGTTCAAAATAACGGTCGGTGCAGAGCGTCGCCTCGGTGTCGTGGCCGTGTGGTCACGTGACGGCGGTCGTGGTCCGGTCCGGCGAAAGCTCCCTTCCTCCTTTCCTGCCTGGCTGTCGGCCCCTTCGGCCCGTCGGCGCGGGCGCGCTGAGCTGAGCAGTGCTGAGCAGTGCTGAGCAGTGCTGAGCAGTGCTGAGCAGTGCTGGGCAGTGCTGAGCAGTGCTGCGCCCGGCGCTGACCGATGTCCGCCTGGTCCGCCCCGACACTTGCGTGAGACTAACCGGACCGGACCGGGCGCACAGGCACTGACCCCCCGCTGTGCCGCGGGCGGGGCAGCTCTTACGCCCGCTGCGTCGCATCGGCTCTCGCACTCTGTTGCAATAACGCGTCAAAACGACTCCAGATACCTCGATTTAAAATGATGGCTCTAACTGCGAAAAAGCAATAGCTTCAGGCTGCTTCGGGCTGCATCCGTAACAGTATAGTGCACCGGCGGCGGGCTTCGGCGCAAGAGTCGAGAAACGGGCGGGCAGCGGATACCCGGACGCGTCCGAATATACGTCTCCTGTCCCTTTCTATCTAGAAGGAACGACAGAGGCAGATAAGACACTCTTCGGCTGGCCCGGATGCGTCCAGGTATCCGCTGCCCGCCCCGTTTCTCGGCCTCTCGGCCTTTTCGGCTGTGCTGCGGCCCGCATCATCTGCTCTGCTCCCGTATCGGAGAATCAGTGACCCAGCATCAGCAGGTAGGCGTCAGGCGTTACCAACATTACGGCGTCAAGAAAAAAAAAACTCGAGGGAAAAAAAACAACGGAAGAAGGCTGAGACCGGAAGCGCCGCGCTGCCGCTTCATTTCGGTATTGAGGGAGGTCAGCAGCGTGAGCAGCGTGAGCAGGGTGAGCAGCGTGAGCAGGGTGAGCAGCGTGAGCAGCGTGAGCAGGGTGAGCAGCGTGAGCAGGGTGAGCAGCGTGAGCAGGGTGAGCAGCGTGAGCAGGGTGAGCAGGGTGAGCAGCGTGAGCAGCGTGAGCAGCGTGAGCAGGGTGAGCAGCGTGAGCAGGGTGAGCAGCGTGAGCAGCGTGAGCAGGGTGAGCAGCGTGAGCAGGGTGAGCAGCGTGAGCAGGGTGAGCAGGGTGAGCAGCGTGAGCAGCGTGAGCAGGGTGAGCAGCGTGAGCAGGGTGAGCAGCGTGAGCAGGGTGAGCAGCGTGAGCAGGGTGAGCAGCGTGAGCAGCGTGAGCAGGGTGAGCAGCGTGAGCAGGGTGAGCAGCGTGAGCAGGGTGAGCAGGGTGAGCAGCGTGAGCAGCGTGAGCAGGGTGAGCAGCGTGAGCAGGGTGAGCAGCGTGAGCAGGGTGAGCAGCGTGGCAGCGTGAGCAGGGTGAGCAGCGTGAGCAGGGTGAGCAGCGTGAGCAGGGTGAGCAGCGTGAGCAGGGTGAGCAGGGTGAGCAGCGTGAGCAGCGTGAGCAGGGTGAGCAGCGTGAGCAGGGTGAGCAGCGTGAGCAGGGTGAGCAGCGTGAGCAGCGTGAGCAGGGTGAGCAGCGTGAGCAGGGTGAGCAGCGTGAGCAGGGTGAGCAGCGTGAGCAGGGTGAGCAGGGTGAGCAGCGTGAGCAGGGTGAGCAGCGTGAGCAGCGTGAGCAGCGTGAGCAGCGTGAGCAGGGTGAGCAGCTGCTGCCAGGCCAGCCAAGCCGACGGTATGAAAACTGCCCGAAACGCCGCGGCCATCACCATCACGCATTGTTCACGGGCGTCGGAGCGGTGCGTGGTGCGGTTGGCACGCCTGCCGGCCCGCATTCCCTGTGCATTGTTGGGTCGGCGGGAAAAACGGCGCGGCGCGCGCGCGATGAGAAATTTACCGGCTTGAACGGCGAGGGCAGTGTGACTGACACCGTCGAGTTTATCGCCGCGGCCGGTCGCGCGGAGAACGCACCAGAATGACAGGAGGAAGGGGACGGGGTGTTTTCGATATGGGACCGGGATGGTTAAGTTTCTCGCCGCCACCGTCGGCTTCAAGACCGTTGCGTTGGTACACGAGCGCCGCCCTCTACGAACACCACACAGGCTCTTGTTTACCGTCCGTGGGCCCGCCCGTCCCGTCGCGTCCTGTTTGGCCCCGGCGGTGTCCTGGTCCCGTCCTGGTCCATGCTCCCGCGGCGGGACCCGAGAGGCAGTGGCCAGCCCCCGGGACATGCTGCTGCTACTGCTGAGAGTCTCGCTCCCCTCGGCCCTCCCCTCGGCCGGCTGCCTGGCTGCCAGGTGCCTGCACGTCTACGTCCTCCAGTACCTGCTGGGCCCCGAGGTATACTGACACTGGGACGTCACCAGGCCCTGCCCGTCCACAGAGCGTCGCCCGGGGAGGAAGGTGCTTTGGGAACCGGCCGTGGGAATCGAACCCACTAGGCCTGGAGTCCGGGAGACTCCAGCCCGCGCCAGTGACCGTTTGCTCCCAGCACTGTCCCCCCGGGAACTGTCACGTGGTTTGTGAGCGCCTGTGGGGGTAGGCCAACCTGCACGACACGCGTGCACACAGACATCGAAATTGCCTAACCACCAGGCGCCCTCGCACACTCAGCTACCGATCACTCGCGAAAGCGCATGGGGAGACAGCGGTCTCTTTTGACCCACCAGTCAGCGAAGATAACAGACGCGAAAGTCGCTAAGACAGAAACACCGCGGTTCCCCCGGATTTGAAGCCTGGATTTCCGCTTGGAAGGGTCAGTGCAGGATTGGCATCGCACTCAGGCCGGAGCCGGTGCCGCGGATGGTGAGCGAGTCCGGGCGGCGCTGGCTGCTGGGGGTGTCCTTGTCGGCGTCCGCGGTCACGGCCGCGCTGTCGGGCTCCCTGCTGCTGGCCGTGCTGGCGGCCTGGCCGCTGGGGCTGTGGGGCCGCGCCGCCACCGGCCCCACCCGCCCCGCGTCTGCCGCGCTGCTCGCCCTGGTGGCCCTGGACGCCGGGCTGGTGCTCGCCGTCGGCCTCCGCTCCGCCCTGGTCGCCCTGGCGTGTCGCGCGCGCTCCGCCCCCAGCAAGGTGCGCCTGCTGCACCCCGTCAGCGCGCACCTCGTCTGCCTGCTGCTGCCGTCCGTGCTGCTCAACCTGGTGAGGGCCGACACCCACTACAGACGGACCGAACAATTGTTGTGAATTCCGGTAAAGTTTATCCGCCGCCGGACGAGCCACTTGGAAAGAAACGGGAAACCAAAAAAACTCTGTATTTAATCCAGGCCGTGGTGGTGTGGTGCGTGGTGGGCATGGCCCTGTCGCCTCGCCTGTCGCGCTCTCGCCTCCTGTGGGCCGCGCTGGGCTACTACGAGGAGACGGCCGCGCGCGAGGCCATGGATGACGCCCAGGCCACGCTCGAGTGCTGCGGCTTCGATGGCCCGGCCGACTGGCACCCGTGGACCGTCGACCCCATCGGGCGGCTCGGGCTCGGCAGCCAAGAGGACGGCGCCGGCAAGGGCGAGCAGGACGGCGACAAGCGGGTGGTCCGGCCGGAGGACAGGTGTGTGTAGACGGAGGACAGGTGTGTGCAGACGGAGGACAGGTGTGTGTCGACGGAGGACGCGTCTCGGCCTCGGCTCCGGGGGAGGTTCGGACCCACGACGTTCCATGCCCCTCGCCTGCCGCAGTGACATCCCGGAGAGCTGCTGCGCCACTGACCTCTTGGAGGCGGCTCCCGCCCCCGCTGCCGCCGCGGGCTCGGCCACGGGAAGGCGCCCCGGGGCCGCCGCTGCCACTGCCTGCCGGACGTGGGAGAGGGGCTGCTTCCGGCCGCTGACCAACGCCCTGGTCGTCCTGCACCTGTCCGTCGGAGCCGCGTCCCTCGTCCTGGCCGCCATGCTCGTGAGTGACCAGTCAGCACCCAGCCACTGTGTGCGAGCGGCGGGCGGCGTGGTGTGGAGGCCCCGGCCGCAAGGAGAAAAAAGATTCGTGGTCGCAACCGATTTTTCAGTAAATTTGACCCGCCGCAGTCCGTTGTCGCAGTGACGCTGCGCCTCGCCCAGACGTCCACCCGGGCCGCGCTCGAGTCGGGGGACCCCACGGCCCCGGCGCCCTCCTGGTTGCTGCGCCCGCCCAAGCCCTCCACCCACGACGCCGTCGCTATGACCAGCCGCTCAGCCTCGGACGCCCCGGTTCGCGGGCGGTCGCGGCCTGGCGGAGGTCGGCGCCGCGGCGGCGGGCTGGAGTCGGACTCGGACCCCGACGAGCCCGACAAGCTGCTGTTCGCACGGGGGATCGGCAGCCGACACCACCGCGCCGCACTCTCGTCGACGACGTCCTCGTCAGAGTCGTCGCTGACGACTTTCGAGTGAGTTAATGTGCCTGCGTGGTGCGAGGCGTGAGGCGTGCGGGGTCATACTACCCCATGGCCGAGCTAATCCCAGCTGATCGACGCGACGCAGTCTGACGGAGACACCCCTGCCGTCATCCGAGGAGCGCTTCATCCTTGCCGAGTACGCGTACAGCCCCGTGCCGAGCCCCGGCACCAGCACCTCGTCGTCGTGGGCGCTAGCTTCGGACGAGGACTCAGAGCGGCTGTTGGCGGCGCCCGAGGCCGGGGCCGGGAAGAGCTCGCCTCCCGCAGCCCTCCGGAGGTGCAGGAGTGACGGGGACGTGTCGTGGCCGCGCGGCCGACGGGGTCACTCATGGCCGGCCAAGCCCGACTCCAGCAGCGGTCAGGTGAGCGAGGACAGGGCGCTCTCGCACCCGGCGGTAAAAAACGGCAAAAATTCTCGTGATCATCGGTCATTCCTGGCCCCGGTTCTGCTGCAGGACGTGCTGCCGGAGCTCGCGGCTACCCTGCTGGACCTGGAGAAGAAGACCAAGGACCTGCTGCAGAAGCAGCCGCGGACGCCGCTAGTGGTGCCGTTACCGCGAACGACGAGCGAGTGCGCCACGCAGACCGCTTTGGAAGGTCCAGGCCCGTTCATGCCGCGGCTCGCCGAGCTGTACCGCGAGCACGGCATCACCACCATGGACAACCACGACGAGGTCCTCCTCAACATGACGCACAGTCCTTCGGAAGCCACCGACAATGGCGGGGTCCTCGGTGCTGAGGCCGTCGGGCCAGCCACCGGGAAAGCTTCGCTTGCGACGTCGTCGTCGTCAAGGACGTCACCAGCGCGATCGGAGAGGGCCACGTCCAGGTCGCGATGTGACGAGGACCCTGACGACGGGCACCTCCTCTCCGAGATGGAGGACGTCCCGCTGCCGCTACCGCCATTGCCCGCCGTGCCAGGGCGGTGGGGACGGCCACTGCGGTGCCGCCACCACGAGGAGCCCAGCTCGTCGGACGGCGAGACGTCGACGGCTGTCCCCTACGGCCCACGGCCCCCGGCCGGGAGGCGACGCGGAGCAGGACGACGGAGGACGACGTCGCAAACGCCGGAGGCGGCTGTGGCGCTGTGGGTGCGCGTCTCGCAACAGTGGCTGTCTTCGAGGGCGGGGCAGGGCCACCAGGACAGCCGCTCCAACTCCTGGACGACGTCAACCCCCACGGGTGGCAGCACGTCTTCCAGCAGCAGCAGCCTCGCTGACACCCGGGCCCTGCCGCCGTCGTCCCTGTCCGCCTCATTGCCGTCATCACCACCGTGTTCACCATCCTCGACCGCCTCATCGCCGTCATCACCACCGTGTTCACCATCCTCGGCCGCCTCGTCGTCGTCAATCTCACCGAATGTCGCTGACGAGGACACCGCCGTGGTACCCCGGCATCTGGATGACGATGAAGCTCCTCGACTCTCCGTAGCCGTGTCCAAGTCGGCGCTCACCGTTGCGGTCCTCCGCGGTGGCCACGGCGTCCTGTACAGGATCTCGCTGGCGTGGCTGCTCTCCGAACTCGTCGCCCGAAGCGTGAGGCCTCCAAGCGCGAATGTGAATGTGGACGCGAATATCAAGTCGCTTCTCGGCGCTGGTGGCACAGGCATCGGCATCGGGCAGCAGCAAGCTGTGGAATTTGTAGGGGCCCTGAGGACGTTACGCCATGACAGCGTAGTGAGGGGGTGCCTCAGGGTGCGCGAGGAGAACCCGAAGGACGCCACCCCGACGGCCTTGCCGCTACCGCTACCGCCGCCGCCACCGCCGCCGCCGCCAGCAACCCCGTTGACGGCGAGGGGGCGGTCTCAGGGTGACGTCGGGGTCGGCATGGGGGCCAAGTTCTCGGAAGGTTCCTTGCAGCCTACGCAATCTGGGTCATCCAGCGAATGTCAGGGCCAGGGCGACAGCCAGGGTCTCCGGAGGCCGCGCGGGGTTGCCATCAGCAAGTGGACCCGCAAGAGCCGGCGGAAGACGAGCCTCGCCCTGCGCGAGCTGTTCCGGGACGGCGGGATCGTGTCCCTGCTGGACCGGTACGTCGTCGTCGGCTAGGGGCTGGAAAGCCTCCATGTCGCTGTCGGCCGCCACGCGCGGTGTCTCCCCTCACATTTCGGCACGGATACATCCGCAGCGCTACCCTCACCGCAGAGGCGCCGGCGCCGGCGGGGGGCTGCCGAGAGCTGGAGCGTGTTCCTGGGCTAGCGAGCAGCGCGCCTGAGCTAGGCATGGAACCCCGACCCCCGGGTGACGGGAACCCTGGGAACCCCTACTGGAGCTCCACGCAGCACACGCTGGACCGGCGGAAAAGCGAGCAGGATTCGGCGGCGGGGGTGCAGCCCGAGACAGCCGCGGCTCCAGCTCCGCCTCCACCGCCCCCGCCACCGCCCCCGCTCGGGGCCAAAGTTCGGCCGAGAAGCCTGAGCCTCGGATCACTTCCCCGCACGGTAATACTTCACTAAATACTATTCAAAAATAGTCAGCAAAAAATCAAGATTATAGAAAAAATCCAAATGGAAAAAAGCATATGAGGCCGATGCTTTATCAAGATATGTATAATTTTCGTGTAGTAAAAAAATCAGACTGAGAAATATCGGATATGATTTAAATTGATGTACATCGGGAAAAGTCAGTGACGGCAGGGACCCCCGTCCCCAGGTGCAGACGCCCGGGACGTCGCCTGCCCCTGGGACCACGCATGTGGCAGTGATGGCCCTGGCCCTGCGGCGGACGGCGGGGGCGCCCAGTGTCAGCGTCGCCTCCTCATCAAGTGACCAGTGTCCGGACTGCAACTGCTGGCGCCCAGGGCCGCCGACGAACGAGGCCGCCGTTGTGCACGTCCCCGACGACCCTCGCCCCCGGTCTCCCAGCACCCCGGAGGCCTCGACGGACAGCAGTGAGAACTGCCCCTTCTGCGCGTGTGGCCAACGCTTCGCCTGCGGGGAAGGTGAACATTGAACATATGGCCACTGGCCTCTGATTACACCGCGTATGAGGGGGTGCCACGACCGTGGCGCCGAACTCGTTGTACAATTCGGACCCTTGTGTGCGCACAGGTGGTGTGGCCCCGCCCCCGCTCCCGCCCCCGCCCCGCACGTACGAGTCGGACGAATCTGCCAGCCTCGGCTCCAGCAGCTCCAGCAGCTCCAGCAGCTCCGACTCCAGCTCCCTGCCTGGGCCCACGGCCTCCGCACTCCTGCTCCTGGCCAGAAGATTTTAATCCCAAGACTGGTGTGATAGGGCACCATTATTCATAAGTGTAGTTTGTTTACCGTATCTGACGCACAGGAAAAAAAAATTCTCCTGTTCTAGTTCATTTATTTTTTGACATAGGAAGAGAGTCTTTCCACGACGAAGTTGTTAGTTTGTAATCTTCTGTAAGCATGCAATAAAATATACATTATCTCTAACCAAAGTGATTTTTTTAGTAGATGATTAGCAGAGCAGATGAACCCTCGTATGAGGTGTCAGCTAGCTTTATCTCCCGATAACATAGCCGGAAAGACTTGATAACCAGTTAAGTTGTCAGATAGCGCAGGCGTCTCAAACTCGCGGCTCCCGAGCCACCAGTGGCTCGCCCGGCCTAGAGAGGCTCTCTAGCCGGGCCGTGCGCGCGGCTCGCCGAGAGCCGCGCGTCTCTGCCGTCCGCAGGCCTGCTAGAGCTGGATATGCGACTCGGGCTGTCCACCTTTCTTCCCAATTCGCACGGCAGCCTCTCGCTGATTGGTGCAGCTCCCTGTCCCCACTCCGGGTGCCAGTCCAAGTCAGCCTAGTCGCGCTGCCGTCCATACTCAGAGGCGCCCTTGCAGACGCCTATTGCTGACTGCATACCCGGCCAGTGGCTCGGCGCTTCGGCGAGTTTGAGACCCCTGTGATAGCGTTTACTCCCGACAAAAAAGACCGAAAGGACAAAAAGACGTAGCGAGTGTCGCAAACATTTTTTTTTTTTTGGAGGGGGGGGGGAATTATATGCGAGCGTCATTGGCCTTGGCATTAGGTAGGTACCACAGGTCAGGTATGCCAGCCACGCCCAAGCAGTGCATCAGTGCACCAGACTGGGACGGCCGGAGCCGGGGCCGGCGGTCGGCCTATTTGTTGACGTTTCTGCGTTTTGTGACACACATCGGTGGCCACGGGCGCCGCGGGCGGGCGCGGACGGGCGCGGTGGCCACGACTCCCCGATCGACGCCCGGTGCAGTCTCCCCGGTGCCGTCGCAGCGGGGACGTCGGCGTCGTAGCCAGAGTCCGGGGCCGCCGAGGAGAACTAGGAAATGGTAATGGTTCAGCAGCGGAGCACTGTCAGAGCCCTGGCTCTGGCGCCTGGCGGCTAGGCAACCATGCAGGCATGCGTGTCGGGCGGGGATGGCCTATCCAGGCCATGGCAGGCGTTCGTCTGGTCACACCGGACAGTAGATTGATACCCCAATCGATTTCTGGATTTTTGTTTTTGTTTTTTTACGTCCATCTCCTCGTGTTCTTCTATACCCCTGTCAGACGAAGAGCAGATGTGTCGGCCGCTGCCGGGCGCTGGCCGTGGCCCTTACCGCCCTGGCGCTGGTCTTGATGTACACGTGGTACTCGAGGACGTGGCACCGCAACGGTGGAGGCACCGGGAGCCGCCAGGACCGGCGGCAGGGCAACCTGGTCAACTGGCCTGAGCCATTCAACTTCGGCGACGGATCCCAGGACGGGGTTCCCAAACCGGAGGCCATCCAGAAGTTTATTGAGAATCGGCAGCCCTACGTGCCCCCGGCGAGGGACGCGAAGTACAACTTCACTGGTGAGTGGAGCGTGGGGTAGGCGTGGGGCGGGCGTCCCGGCATGTGACGTCGTCTAGACGAACCCTCACCGACGGGGTGGTCACGTTCCAGGCTTCGACAACGTGACGGGTCTGCAGACGGGCGACTACCTGGCACCCAACCTGTTGCACTTCCTGCGCTTCGAGCAGGTTGAGTTCGACTTCATCGACTTCGTGGTGGTGCTGTCCGCGTTCCGCCACCAGCGGCCCGACCGCCTCTTCTTCCACACCAACGTCCCCCGCTTCAACGGTACCTACTGGGAGAAGCTGCTGCTGACGCCGGGCTTCGCCGACATCACCGAGATCGTGCACGTCGAGCTGCCGTCGGAGATCTTCGGCCAGCCCATGGACAACGGGTACCGCGTGTGGCACGCCGGTGACATCACCCGCATCCGCATCCTCATGAAGTACGGCGGCATCTTCCTCGATAACGACTCGTACCTGGTCAAGTCGCTGGACAAGTTCCGCCGCTACGAGATAGCCGTGGGCTGGGACCAGGACCAGTACCTCGGCACGCAGGTCAGTCAGTGAATGTCACCAAGTACCTGGAGCAGGCCACGGTTACCCTCCCCTCGGCCTTGGCCCGCAGGTTCTGGTGGCGCATCCCCAGGCGCGCTTCCTCCGCGAGTGGCTTGACACGTACCGCGGCGCCTACGACAAGAACAAGTGGTACTACAACGCGGGCGAGCGTCCCACCGAAGAGGTGCTGTTGAAGCGGCCCGAGCTGGTGCACCGCGTCAAGCTGCTGTTCGGCGTACACTACCTCATCCACAAGCTGTACAAGGCCGGCGAGGTCTGGCCCGAGTGGCGCGACCAATACGCCATCCACCTGCTCAAGCGTCACCAGGTACTGTGACTCCCCAGGATCGGGTCAGGACGACACCACCTCTAAAGTACATGCCTACTAAGTGATTCAAATTGTTGTTTTCATTTTAATTCTTTCTTGAAACGCGTCCGCAGACCAAGAAGTTCACTGAGGAGAACTTCATGCAGCCTGCAACCACCCTTAGAGACATGATCCTCGACGTGTACGATCCGGAGTCGGGTGGAGCGAGGCTATTTTGACATACCTCAATTTCTCGGCCTTCTTCAATCCTATCTCCGGTGCTTGAATTTTAATGTAAGCCCCCTCATCTTCCCCTGTGTTGTCCGTCCATGTCTCCCCCGCTGCTCTTCTCGATCGCGCCCCGTCGGTGCGAGAGAGACGCCTGGAGACGCCGCGACGCGCCGCGGCCGTGGTGGTCACGTGCTGGCGGGCGTTTGGCGTTTGCTATGTGCACCAATGACCAATGTCCACCCACCCAACAAACGCCGGCCGTGTTCGGGTCGGGTCAGGTCGGGTCCGAGGCGTGGGAAGTAGATCCCGATCGGGCACGGGGGCGGCTGTCGACTGCAAAGCAATAACATGCCGAGTCGGCGGGATTCGAACTGCTGGACTCAGCATTCATTCACGCATCTATCCACTTCACCTTAGATCAGCCAACCATGATTCATGGAATACTATGAGACCCAGTTTGTCTGCCCATTGCATAGCTGTTGGGGCGAGACATGTGAGGGTATGATCAGTATTATGCATAATCTAGTATGAAAAGAGGTAAAGTAACGTGACATAAGGGAGAGAGATAGATAGAAAGAGAGAATGAGAGAGAGAGAATGAGAGAGAGAGAGAATGAGAGAGAGAGAATGAGAGAGAGAGAGAGAGAGAATAAGAGAGAGAGAGAATGAGAGAGAGAGAGAATGAGAGAGAGAGAATGAGAGAGAGAGAGAGAGAGAGAGAGAGAGAGAGAGAGAGAGAGAGAATGAGAGAGAGAGAATGAGAGAGAGAGAATGAGAGAGAGAGAATGAGAGAGAGAGAATGAGAGAGAGAGAATGAGAGAGAGAGAGAGCAAATCAAGCGTTTGCCGATTAGAAAATAAACAACCTGTGATATTTAAGACTTCCCCTTGGAATAGGTGGGCATGTTTATATTAATGTGTTTTCTTGATCTCTGTATAATTTGTTGATTAAATGATGGTACTCTTTACTCAATTCACATCACTCTACCCCTCCTCTTTCATAAAATGGAACGTCAAGTGTAGTTTGGGAAAGTGGAAAGGGGAAAGTGACAGAAATAAAACACCTATTACATAACGTAAAATTTTAGTAATCAGATACATCATAACATGACTATAGTTCCATATTTCATAATCACAGCAACAACCACAGCATACCATTAATTTTAAAGTTCAAAAAGAGGGGATAAAGATTGAGACACATTAAAACAATTCACAGGAAACCATATTTTCTAAAAAGGTTACAAAATAATTGAAATGAAAAGCAAAAAGAAAACAAACTCAAAGATCAAGTAGCAAGCAAATAACAGAAAAGAAAAGAAAAGAAAAAAAAAATTGATCCCAAGTTCTTCTTTTTCAGATAAAGTCAGTCTTAATTGTTATAAAAGTTTTTATGAGATTCAAAGGCATTTCAATAAAAAAAAAACCTTAAAAAAAATAACGGGACGAGATTCACCATTTAAAAAACAAAAATTAAAAATTAAAATCTTGTGCTGAGATTATAAGTCTATGGTTAAAATAGTTAAAATAGTCTACGGTTAAAAGAGACAAAAAAAATGTTAGGAGACAACAAACTATATGAACAAAAAAGGGGGAAAATAGGCTTAACAGTTTCCTTACGTGTCACATAGGAATAGTTTAGAGGAATGTCACAGAAACTTCATAAGATACAAAAATGTACACCAGAAGTTTGAAAGATTTTCCTGTGGAAAACAGTAAGTTAGTGACTAACAGACGAGCATTCAGAGTCCAAAGTTCCCTCATGACCCTCTCTGGAAGTGATGTAGGATAAGAAATCAATAGGTGTCACAATGCCCACAATTGATTCTCTGTTCTGAGCTGAATCACCACTGTTATCTGCAATATGAAGAAACAACGACATAAGATCACACTGAGCAGTTTCTAAAATTCTTGGCTTCAATTTCTTCACTACTTACATTGTTTTTGTGCAAGAACAACAAGAACAAAATGATCAGTCTCCAAAAATTTGGACACTCTGCTCAACGGAGTATCCAATGTAATCTTTCGAAAGTTACGGTACAGGACCTTCTCAACAGGATCTGATGGCTGAGCTTTTCCATTTGCCAAGTGCGACATGAGGTTAGCCATAGTCACCATTCCCTGGACACATCTAAAAGCACAAAAATAATGAAATAAACATAAGGACACACGTATATAAGAAGTACTGCAAGCTTAGTAACAAAATTAGAGATGAGACTTGAAATTATCATACCCCATGTCATCAACAGCAGGCAACTGATCAAATCCTTCTCTCTTCATAATATCAACCACCTCCTGACAGGAGACCGATGGATGCACAGTAAGAGGTGCATCCAGTCTCAGAGCTGAGACTTTCTCAGACCACCACCTACAATAAATAACAAGGAATAAAAAATTGACATCTAGAAAAAAAAATTCAAAACAAAACCAAAAGGATGCAATACTAACCACATATTGTTAGGAGGGATAGCCTCTTTGAAACCTCTGGCCTCCATCCACTGGTCACTGACAAACTTGGTTAAGTAGTTGCGAATGTTATCTGGCAAGAGAACAACACATCGCTGACCCTCCTTAAGAGAGGCTGCAGCCTTCACAGCCTCAGACATAACTGCACCACTGCTCCCACCTGAATAAGGAATATCAGCAATCAGAAGAAACCTTTAAAACTCTCCCCTAAAACAAACTGATGAAAGTCACTAACCACACAGAAGTCCCTCTTCCTTGATAAGCTTCCTTGCCATGAGTAAGGATTCTTTGTCATTAGATTTTTTCCACATATCAACAACTGAACGATCTGAGGATATAAAAAAAATTTAAGACTAGGGCAAAGACGGTATATGAATGTCCCTCATTAAGCAAATATTAAACTTACCACACACTGTTGGAATAAAATCATATCCGATACCTTCCACCTCATAAAAAGACACATCAGTCTTGTTCAATTCAGTTGGTTCGGCCAAGATGGAACCCAATGGATCCACACCTACTACCACAGCATTAGGGCACAGCTCCTTTATTTTCCTTGCTACACCAGTAATTGTGCCACCTGTACCAGCACTTAGGACAATCATGTCAATTTTGCCATCACATGCATCAAATATTTCTTGGCCAGTCATATCATAATGAGCAAGAGGATTTCCTGGGTTACGGTACTGCAGAGAGAGTCAAAATAAGAAGTCAGAAGCAAATAATAACCAATTTTTAACTAACAGCAAAAGTGTGTTTCAATACTCACCTGATCAAGAACAATAGAATTAGGAATTTCTTTCTTCAGGCGCTGAGCAACTGCAATCAAACCCTCTGGTGAATCGAATGATGCCGCAGTAGGGGTTCTGAGTACCTCAGCTCCAAGCGCTCGCAAGGTGTTAACTTTTTCATTTGACATCTTTTCAGGCATGACAATAATACAGCGATAACCTTTGACAGCAGCAGCCATTGCAAGACCAACACCTGCAACCAACAGGCCATGGAAAATTTCAGGATGGAAATCATGAGGCACACCATGATGGGATACATATCATGTGCTTCAACTCTTAGGGATAACAGTTCCCCACCTGTATTTCCAGATGTGGGCTCAATTATGACATCCCCAGGTTTTAAAATGCCTTGCTTTTCTGCATCCTCAACCATACGATATGCAATACGGTCCTTGACACTTCCTCCAGGGTTGAGAAACTCACACTTTGCAACTGAAAAATAACAATCAGGAAATCACTATGACAGCTTATTTAAATACCAAGTAAAGTTCATAATAACATTTCGATAGTAATACTCACGCATTTCACAGCGCAATCCACAAGATTTTGGAAGATTGTTAAGTCTTACTAAAGGGGTGTTCCCAATTGCAGACAATATGTTTGGAAGAATTTTTGGATTAGGTCCTCTGAGAAAATTTTAAGAACATGATCAGGTTATAACAGAATGACAGTGCACAGATGCTACGACTGTTGAGTGATGTAAACTTACGGTGCCTTTTTGGTGTGTGGAGAGCTGGCTGGGTCAGCGCCGAGGTGCCACTTGCAGGCACTCACTTTATCAGGACGGACAAACTCAGTCTTCATATCGATGGTTCCCTTGTTGGAGACCACTTTATCGAAAATGCCCGACATGTCCTGAGGAGATAAAAATTTTACCATGAGAGTTGGATTACCAGACAGCTAATCTGAACCATCAATATTAAAATAATGAAATAGACAGGTAAAGAAAAATTCAAAGGGCTAAAACAGGGCAGTTGCTGGTCAAACAAGTACTATGCGTCCATGTTAATGACTGTGGGGTAATTGACAACTGGTGCAGAGACACAAATTAAAAGTTAAAAGTCCTGCTTCCCTCGAAAATAATTCGGCCATGCTGCTCACTGTGCTCACCATGTTTGAGGCAAGATGTGGAAGACAGGTTATATAATTACAAGTACAGGAATAAACTTTTATCAGAGTGCAGAATTCAACTGGAGTCTACAGCAGGTGTGCAGTTCGGCGAACGATGCATCAAACAATATGAACGTTTCTCCGTTACGGTCACGGTTAAATCGTGCTGTCGCGATACCACACGGCCGGCACCTTCGTTTGCCTTGGAGCAGGGAAGGTCAATGCAACTGCAAATAAGTTGGTGAGTGTCAGTTCGCACGTAACACACACAAACGACACAAACACCACACCAAACACAAGGCATGGACAAGGCTCGTTGCGCGCGAGAACAATAGGCGAGGGTGGGATCTTTTGAACTAAGGACAATTTTGGATGGAGTGTATTTTAACGTATTGTTCTAGGACTCTCGCACGTATTTCCTGCTACATTATACTTAGTGGCACTTTTTTATTTGATTCTCCTTTTTGCTGAAGTCATGAGTTGACTTTTTCATTGAATAATTTGTGATTAAATATATCTTAACCTACCTTTTTGTCAAAGCAGTAGGTTTGTAAACAACATCATTTCTCTTTTAAATTATCCTTTATAGTGCTTCAGTATTTTCTAAAATTTTCATGTTGTTACAAGCTTTTAAGATCTCTTCTATTAGTATCGCAATGGAATTAACGAAGGATACTATTTACAGGCTTTATCATCAAAACATGTCATCTACAGCATCACCCTCCTCACACTCCGAGAGAGAACTAGACTTATCAAATGCATCTCGTGGAGTGTGGTTAGTGAAGGTATGGCAGTAATGCAGGAAACCACTTCTGACTGGGTTTTCTAACTGCTCTAGGTGTTTGTCTCTTCACTTTTTAATGATGTAGTAAGAGGAAGGTTGAAATTCGTAACAAAATCTTTACTCATTGTAGGTACCTAAATATATAAGCCAGAAGTGGGAGAAATCTGCAGGGAACGTCGAAGTAGGAAAATTACGGATATCTAAGTGAGCTGTGTTCCTACTAAATGGCTATTATTTAAGTTACTTAACAAGATCTCACCATTTATGTTGAGTTAAATTTACAGGAGTGCTGGGCAAAAAGCAGCAGTCACACTTGCTCTTTCAGATTCCTTGGTGTCACAGGATGCTGGACAATCAACGATCCCAAAAGATCATCGCCTTACTGTTCAAATTGTCGAAAGACAGACACTTGGGGTTTTCTCGCACAGCTCTCGTAAGTTTTCCGCTAGTCCCTCTGAATTTTGCAGGTGTGTTGATTGTATCTCTCATAGAATCATTGTTATAGCCACAAATTTAGATGCTGTTGTACCAGAAACAGAAAAACTGTGTTTGGAAGGAAAGATCCAACAGAAACTGGAATGCCGACCGTATGGTATGAAGACCCCTTAAGTCGCAGTATTAACATTACAGTACTCTTAGCTTTTGTGTCTCTTAAATCCATGTCTTTGTCTTTTAAAGCCGATAAAGGTTACATGCGACTGAAAGCTGAAACATTCCGTAAGGCAGCCCAACCTGTGCGGAAGATTCAGCAGCTTGACCGTGTTGTCCACAACTATAAACCTGTTTCTAATCACAAACACAATGTACGTAAATTTTTATCCCTAATATTTTTTTCTCTAGTAAGAATATTGATTTTGATTTTAAGTATATATGCCAAGTGTAAAATGATTTTCTTTCCCAGATTGAATATGAAGAAAGGAAGAAAGCAGAGGGTAAAAAGGCTCGTGATGATAAAGATGCTGTACTGGAGATGATGTTTGCAGCATTTGAGAAACACCAGTACTATAACATTAAAGACCTTGTCAGGATTACCAGGCAGCCTGTTGTATGTATCTTTCACACTCATCGCCATAACTTATCAATGATCTGCTGGGATTCATGTTCTTAATCACTTGTTTGCTTCCAGACCTACCTTAAAGAAATTTTGAAAGAAGTGTGCGATTACAACATCAAAAACCCTCACAAAAATATGTGGGAACTAAAGCCTGAATATCGTCATTACAAGGATCAGACTTCAGAAACTAAAGCAAATAATTCAGATTCTGAGTGATCATACTGAGTTCTTTTACCGAATTTTCTTAGCCATCATTTATACAAATAATTTTTATCAGTATTTTAATATTAAGTTTGTTACTGGATCTGTAGTGAAGTAATAGCTGTTTACTTAACCCTTTTTTATGCAAGGTATGGTTTGTGGACTTCCTAGACTGATTTATTCTGAATTATTTAAAGTACAAAGATTTAGTCTCATTTTTCATCAAATTAATTTCATCACAATGTTTTAGTTAGTGACTCAATTTCAAGCTATGAAGGATTATTTACACAAGTACATAATAAACAAATTCAAGAAAATTGCTACAGGTTTATTGCTGCATTTGCAAAGTGTAACACTGTCATACAAACATCAAAATGTAAAAAGAATAACATAGGGAATGACTTGGTTCATTAACAGATCATAGAAGCCAAAAGCTGAGTACAGGAACATGATCACTTGAATCTTGAAAATTAACAACCCCCACGAAGACGCAGAACTAAGTGAAGAGTGGACTCTGAAAAAATAAAAGTGTAGATTCAGTAGGAAATTCTCGCAATTAAGTCCTCACAATTAATGAAAGATTCATTTCAACAGCATCCCTACCTTTCTGGATGTTGTAATCAGACAATGTGCGGCCATCTTCCAGTTGTTTACCAGCAAAAATAAGTCGCTGCTGATCTGGAGGAATACCCTCTTTATCTTGAATTTTCGCTTTCACATTCTCAATTGAGTCAGATGGTTCAACTTCAAGAGTAATTGTCTTTCCAGTGAGAGTCTTGACAAAGATCTGCATGCCACCTCGCAGACGCAAGACCAAATGCAAGGTAGACTCTACAAGATCAGAAAAGAAGTTGAGCATCGATCGAACCAGAGAGTGAAACCACAGCAGACAAAGAACAAATCCAACCTTTTTGAATGTTATAATCAGACAACGTGCGCCCATCTTCCAGTTGCTTGCCAGCAAAAATAAGACGCTGCTGGTCTGGGGGAATGCCTTCTTTATCTTGGATTTTAGCCTTCACATTCTCAATGGAGTCAGAGGGCTCAACCTCCAAAGTAATGGTCTTCCCAGTGAGGGTCTTCACGAAAATTTGCATTCCACCACGCAGACGTAGCACTAGATGAAGGGTTGACTCTGCAATTTCGAAATAGTAAGTCAGTTACGAGTAAAACTAACCCAGCCTCACATTGTCTAAAGATTTTGAACAATTCAACAAAGCAATTGCAAAGCAACATGCCTTTTTGAATATTGTAGTCAGATAAGGTGCGTCCGTCTTCCAACTGCTTGCCAGCAAAAATAAGACGCTGCTGGTCTGGGGGGATTCCTTCCTTGTCTTGAATTTTAGCCTTCACATTCTCAATGGAGTCAGAGGGCTCAACCTCCAGAGTAATGGTCTTTCCAGTTAGGGTCTTCACAAAAATTTGCATACCACCACGCAAACGCAAGACAAGATGAAGGGTTGACTCTGTTCAATGAGAGGGAAAATAATTAGTAAAATAACCACAGGTATATGACATTCATCATGGTACCTGATGACAATGATTCATGCATACCTTTCTGAATATTGTAGTCAGATAAGGTGCGTCCGTCTTCCAACTGCTTGCCAGCGAAGATCAGACGCTGCTGGTCTGGGGGGATTCCTTCTTTGTCTTGAATTTTGGCCTTGACGTTTTCAATGGAGTCAGAGGGCTCAACCTCCAAAGTGATGGTCTTTCCAGTAAGGGTCTTCACGAAGATCTGCATTCCACCACGCAGACGCAAGACAAGATGAAGGGTTGACTCTGTTCAATGAGAGGGAAAACAATTAGTAAAACAACCACAGGTATATGACATTCATCATGGTACCTGATGACAATGATTCATGCATACCTTTTTGAATATTGTAGTCAGATAAGGTCCTGCCATCCTCCAATTGCTTGCCAGCGAAGATCAGACGCTGCTGGTCTGGGGGAATTCCTTCTTTGTCTTGAATTTTAGCCTTGACATTTTCAATGGAGTCAGAGGGCTCAACCTCCAAAGTGATAGTCTTTCCAGTAAGGGTCTTCACAAAGATCTGCATTCCACCACGCAGACGCAAGACAAGATGAAGGGTTGACTCTGTTCAATGAGAGGGAAAATAATTAGTAAAATAACCACAGGTATATGACATTCATCATGGTAGCTCAAGGTAATGATTCATGCATACCTTTCTGAATATTGTAGTCAGATAAGGTCCTGCCATCCTCCAACTGCTTGCCAGCGAAGATCAGACGCTGCTGGTCTGGGGGGATTCCTTCTTTGTCTTGAATTTTGGCCTTGACGTTTTCAATGGAGTCAGAGGGCTCAACCTCCAAAGTGATGGTCTTTCCAGTTAGGGTCTTCACGAAGATCTGCATTCCACCACGCAGACGCAAGACAAGATGAAGGGTTGACTCTGTTCAATGAGAGGGAAAACAATTAGTAAAACAACCACAGGTATATGACATTCATCATGGTACCTGATGACAATGATTCATGCATACCTTTTTGAATATTGTAGTCAGATAAGGTCCTGCCATCCTCCAATTGCTTGCCAGCGAAGATCAGACGCTGCTGGTCTGGGGGAATTCCTTCTTTGTCTTGAATTTTAGCCTTGACATTTTCAATG